>CM049884.1:1862500-1870000 GCA_027474115.1 Schizopygopsis malacanthus | reverse complement strand
TGTAAATAGCACAAATAAATAAATCAAACAGGGCCCACTGGTACAGCCTCGTAAACCCCAGCTACGGCCCTGTCTAAAAGTACAAATCATTTCAGAAAATATTCACAAGGATTTGAGATATGCATTCATATCTCACTGTGAAATCACAAATGAATTATTTCATCCACAAACAAGCGACAGAGAGTTAACCTTTGTGCTGAACATTATTCACTTAACTTCGTGTTCCTGGACAAAACATGACACTATTATATATTAGATATGCCAAATTGTGGTTTCAAACTTTCTATCAACTTGCTTTCTTTCAATTAGCAAGGGTTTAGTATTTTTATTTTTTGACCTTATTCATTTTTTAAGTGAAAAAAGTATTATTTTAACGATGTGAACAATGAGGCCTACGATCAATCAGATCCAAAACGAAATATGAAACGAAAGTTGATGAAAAGATTGAATCCAATAATTAATAGTAATATAAAATAACATAACAAGAAATATAAAAAAAATTATATGCAGTCATTTTTGACAGGGAACAGCACAAGTGCATCAATGTGTGGAAAACAATCCCAAAAGAGTACAAAATGATCACAATTTTTGGGGAAAGTTATTATATCCTTTTGGTTTTAATCCAACGCAGGAACATTATCCAGCATTGTCAGCAGACATGAGTGTTAATTCAGGTTCTTACACAAACGTAACAACAGCGTTTGCTCTCTAAGAGCAGCTCAGTCGACGTGTTACCTTTGTGTTTCCTGCCCCTGTGGCTTAGACAATAATCAAACACACTCTGACATGTGAAGTCACACAAAAGACAAGCGCTAAAGAGAGAGAGAAGGTCTGGGCCAGCTGTGGAACAGCCCCTAAATCTGACACGAGAACATAAACCGACGTATTGAGTCTGAAACAAAGAGTAAAAACCAGAGCGCTATCTGTCTGACAGCATGCGTAATGAGCCACGGTGGAAAAATGTAGGAAAACATTGAGAAATCATTAGAAAAACTGCTTCCGTGATAAGCAGCTGTCTATATTTAATCAAGGCAAATAAACAAGGTCTCATTTATAATTTAGATTTGCATGCATTAAACAGGCCGTTTTTAATCCATGTATTAATATGCATGGAAGATATTGTATAAATATGCAGCCGTATGCAAATTCTAGACACATTTTTGTTTGTATTTCTGTTTTATTCCCAGCTGTAGTTCATGGCAGAATATGTACTCAAATATTATTACACAGCATGGGAAGACATAATTTTTCTATTAAAACACAAAATACTAAAAAATAAGTCATGCACGAGAAGGTGATTGCTCAATAATTTATAAACAGTTTCACAAGTGTGTCATTCGAGAAAGTGCATGTATTTAGTACTCCACTGTTCTGTGTAGTAACCGGGTAATTAGTAACCGTAACATAGCTTTTTTATGTTTTAATTAATTATTAGCTTTTCATTAAATTAGTTGCAGTTTCTTCATGAACTCCAGTTTGGGAAACCTTGACATAATGTAATGTTTAATGCACTTCAATAGCAACAAATGGAATATAGTATCTTTCTCATTTCAACACCGGAGCTTTATTTATGGATTATTGGGAAAGTTAGTTTGGAAATGTAATAGGTTACAGGTTACATGTTACCCAATCTAAAATGTAATAAGTAGTGTAACTATTTCAATTACTTTATTAAAGTAATGTAACTGATTAGATTTGATTACTTTGTGATCATTTTTCTAAATTCCTAATGAATGTTTTGAACTGTTAATTATTTTGAAACATTTAAATCAGTCAGGTTTAACCTTTTAGTATTCAACACTGATTACTGTCACTTTGGAAATCCCTTATCACTTGATTTTAATAATTTAATATTAAAACACAGCCACCACAAAATCAGACTTGCTTTGAGATCATTATGTGGTTAAATACAGATTTAAAACCATAACAAGAAATAGTTTAGTAGCTATGATACTGTTTTGGAAATCAAATATTTGCATGACAGCAAACACTGATATCTAACAATGGCTCGGAAAAAACTGCTAATCTTAAAAAATTAAAGCATATACATAAACCCAAATAGGAAATAAAACAGTTATTGAATAAGCACGTGTACTATTCTGTGTCCTGAAACATTGGTGTCTCATATTTTAGAGCAGTCAATGCAATTTATGAAAGAAATCAATTAAGTGTGTGTGTGTGTGTGTGTGTGTGTGTGTGTGTGTGTGTGTGTGTGTGTGTGTGTGTGTGTGTGTGTGTGTGTGTGTGTGTGTGTGTGTGTGTGTGTGTGTGTGTGTGTGTGAAAATCAGATGCTACCCTCTTTGTAATCATTAACATTTTCATAAGTAACTGTAATTGAATTACACATTTGTTTCTCAGTAACTCTAACTGATTACAATTACATTTATTTAGTAATAATATTAATCAAATGTTGTAACATAGTTACATGTAACTACTTACTCCCCAACACTGATTGTTTGTTTGGTAAAACAAAACTCTCCACTTTATATTTCAGTGCCAGTTTCCAAATTGAATTGAAACTGGTCTAAAGTATTTTACTTTACTTTTTTACCTCAGTTATACAACATTTCAATTAGTCACCATTCACTAATCAACATCCGGTCTTGATATATGTGTCCCTGGAGCAGTCATAAGTAGCACAGGTATATTTGTAGCAATAACCAAAAATACATTGTATGGGTCATAATTATAGATTTTTCTTTTATGCCAAAAATCATTAGGATATTAAAGATCATGTTCCATGAAGATATTTTGCAAATTTAATACTGTAAATATATCAAAGCTTAATTTTTGATTAGTAATATGCATTGCTAAAAACTTAATTTGAACAACTTTAAAGATGATTTTATGAATATTTCGATTTTTTTTTTGCACCCTCAGATTCCTATATTTCAAATAGTTGTATCTCAGCCAAATATTGTCCTATCATAACACATCAATGGAAGGATTATTAGCTCAGCATTACGTATAAATCTCATTTCCCAAACAAAATGGCCCCTTATTACTGGTTTTGTGGTCCAGGGTTACATATTGTATTTAAAAGTATTCTTTCTTTACTGTTTTGGTGCGGATAAGATTGTTTCTAAACGTGCATCCTGCATTAAAAAGCCCAGAAACTAAAAAGGGTCGTGTTCCTTTAAGAGCGGACCCCCCCTCGGCTCATCGCAGCTGTCAATCACGCGTCGGTCTCTTTGATCTTCGCTGTTCTAAAGCGCGACTGTTTGTTACTTTCAAAGCCGCGCCGATCGTCACAGCATAAAGAACTTTTCCTCTCTCCCGCGAGTCTCAAACGCTCATCTGAGCGCGGAAAACAGCGACGACAACAATCACAAAAGTACATGAATAAAGTTCTCTCGAATATGCCGCAGCTGAACGGTGGAGGGGGAGATGATCTCGGGGCGAATGATGAGATGATCGCTTTTAAAGATGAAGGGGATAACGAGGAGAAGATCCGCGAGAGCTCGTTTACGGAGAGCGACTTGGCTGATCTCAAATCATCTCTGGTCAATGAATCCGAGATCAGCCAGAACTCAAACTCTGCCGTAAGACCCCGTCAGCAGCGCATTCAAGTGTGTGTGTGTGTGTGTGTGTGTGTGTGTAGATGCTGTGAATGTGTGGTCGTGTGTGTGTGTAATAGCTAAAGTGTGTTTGTGATGAACAGGTGATCAGAAGAGGACAGCAGGAAGATCAGAGAATCTACACCGATAAACGAGAACATCTGGACGACGGTGAGACGACACACACACACACACACACACACACACACACACACACAGTCCCAGAAGTGCTCAGAATGATGTAAAGTCTCCTCTCAAACCATGCGCGTTTGGTTTGTTTATAGTTTTTTAGGTTAGAGTTTTTACTCCGCTTTACTTTTTACCTTTATCTACAAGCACGCGCACAGAATATTATGTAAATAAAGACACACAAACAAGCGCGTGCTTGTTGATAAAGATAAAAAGTAAAGCGCAGTAAGAACTTTTGTTTGGAGACAAAACTCTCGATAATAAATCAGACAATATTTCTCATGTGGAAATAGTACTTATTGTAGCTTTCTGTGTTCAAATGTGTCTGTGGCAGGCTGATAAAAGTTGAATTGGGGAAATTAAAAACTTTCATCTGGGTCTGATATGTAACTGATGGACTTTTCTTGGGGAAAACCTGAAATCTGCATCATTAAATACGCTGTTTTTGCCTCTAGCCTGTTTGATCTGTTTCCGTTATTCACACTTCAGAACTGAAACTGCTTTGAAGGGGATCTGTGATTGTGATCATCATTATATATTTACAAGGGAATCTATAAGTACAACACACCTAAACAGTTCAGTATGAGGGCTTTGCTATAGCGGAAGTTCATTTTTGTATTAATTGCACACCTTACACATTCGATAACTTCTCAACTTAACTTGTATTGTCTTGCTTTCTCACTTCAAGTGCTCAAACATCAAGATGGTGGAATGTATAAAGCGCCGTATTCTGGATACCCGTTCCTGATGCTGCCCGAGCCGTATCTACCGAACGGACCCGTCTCGCCAGCCGTAAGTTCATGACAAGTTCCTTTAGCATTCGATCACTCGAGTCCAGGTGTGTGGGAACCGCTCTGGAGGTCTGGTTAGTTTGGGACAGGCCTGTAATTACACTACAGCCTGAGAGGACTTGAGAAAAGGGCCTTGGAGAGTCCCGCCCGATGCAATTTGAATCTCAAGCTCAGTAGACTTTCATACATTACTTTAGATAATGTGCTTTTCAGAAAAGCATTTGAATATTCAGACGTGGTCCTTTAAGTCATACGATGCCTTAAAGTCATTGTTTACTGAGGAATATTAACACATTGCATGTGAACGTGTGCAAGCTTTGCCACTGCACACTGATGCCTTTGACCGCAAATCAGTGGCGCATTATGTTAACAGACAAATCTAAAACAGTTACATGACATTATTGTCTTATTTGTCATTTATCTGTTGTGTTTCGTTGTGGCATTGTGACTGTGTGGACATTATAAATGTGAGTGTATTTATACAGTAACTAAATCCAGGTTTTAGCTTGTACAGTGGAAAAATGTTCTTATAAAGTTGTAATTGCACAGCTGTAACACCAGTTCTTGATCATACTTTGAGATGTTTCTTGCACATGTAGTGCTTGTTTTATTGAAACTATGAGATGAATAGAATCGAGCTGTAGATCACGTTTTTTAGACGGCAATATTGTCGACTGTAAAGTGCACAGATACGGATATGCACCGGACAAATCACTACAAATGTGATGATGGCTCTGAATGTCTGTGAAATGTTTTGAAGTATCTTTCAGGTCTTTCTTAAAGGGATAGTTCAGCCAGAAATGAATATTCTGTCATCATTTACTCTCAAAACCTGTATGAGTTTCTTTCTTGTGTTAAACACAAAAGAAGATGCTTTGAAGAATGTTGGTAGCAAAGCAGTTGCCGGTAGCCATTGACTTCCATATAGTTTTTCCATACTAACACAATGGCTACCGTCAACTGTTTGGTTACCAACATTCTTCAAAGCGTCTTCTTTTGTGTTTAACTCTAGAATAACTCACAGAAGTTTGATTTTTGGGTGAACTATGGTTTTAACTTCAACGCTGCTCAGTGAATGTGAGTGTCCTCGAGGGTCAGAGATGTCTTTCGGGAAACGGCCTGATCGGTGGTCACGTCACAAGCAGATTTATTTGAGTCCTTTACAATCATTTAAGCTATTTTCAAACATCCCAGCTGAACGGAAACCATAAAATCTTCCAAATTCAAGAACTGTGGTTCGTCCCTTAGAAGTGAAGATTATATAGCTGTGTACTGCATTCAAAGTCAGGCGTGTAAAGGACATCTCTTTACCCAGCTGTTGATTTTACACAGCATTCAGGGATCCGTTATATGTTTATCGTAGTTCATTCCCAAAGACGAAGCGATTGATTGAAGTTAAAGCGGGGCTGTGTCGACATGAGCTCATGGTTCAAGCCGTCTTTAGTCTTTGAGTAAACAATAGAAGAACATGGGCTTTGTGTCATAATCCATCCAGAGCAGCTCTCTGACTGACAGCGATAAGTAACAGACACTGGATTACACCCTCTTTAAGAAAAAAGCTCTTTAACCCATTCTGCCACTTCAATGGGCTTGGAAAACCGAAGGCATAGTCGACACACGTCACCACTGCAAAGAAAGCAGGGTGCGATCGCTGCCGTCTAATTCATTCGTGTTTAAGAAAACCAAAATCAAACCAACTTGATAAGAGAACCTATTTGAGCGGTCTTTGAAGCGAGCGCCTGCGGACGAATCTGCACAGCTATTTATGGAGCCGGAAATATTTGGGAAATTATGAAAACCCGTCGGATCCCCTCAGGTGTTTATAGCTGTAATTATTGGTGCGGTCGTGTCTGTTCCGCTGCGAGAGAGAGGGACAGGTGTTTAAAACTGTCTCAGCGCCCTGCTCCAACAAGTCGACGCAAGATCTGAACTCAAGTCAGAGCTGTTGAGCAAATTCTTCTAAGATAAAGAAGGCTTTTATCACGGTGTGAGGCAGATGTTACAGCTGCAATGGTGTCTGGACGGTTAAAGTCATTTGTTCATCAGTTAAGGTTTTTCTGAGAATTGATTCAACCAAATTTCCTGTCTGAAAATAATTTTGTGATTTGTGTTTGGTGAAGAAATTAGACACTTCACCTTTTAATGGTTCGCCCAAAAAGGAAAAATGTGTCATCAGTTACTCACCTCACACCTGTATGAGTTTCTTTCTTCTGTTGGACACAAAAGAAGATATGTTGAAGAATGCCGGTAACCAAACAGCTGACGGCAGCCATTGTTACACAGAAGTTCAGCAACGGAGCTGACGGCAGCCATTGGAAGACAGCAACTGTTTGCTTACCCACATTCTTCTAAATATATTCTTTAAAAAAAAAACATTTTGCCAAATATTTTCCAAACAGCTGACGGCAGCCATTGACTTCCATTGTAAGGAAATCAAATACAGTGGAAGTTCAGAAACTGTTTGCTTACCCACATTCTTCTAAATAACTTCTTTAAAATACCCACATTCTTCTAAATATATTCTTAAAAAAAAAACACATTTTGCCAAATAATTTCCAAACAGCTGACGGCAGCCATTGACTTCCATTGTAAGGAAATAAAATACAGTGGAAGTTCAGCAACTGTTTGCTTACCCACATTCTTCTAAATAACTTCTAAAATACCCACATTCTTCTAAATATATTCTTTAAAAATACTTATTTTCTCAAATATTTTCCAAACAGTTGCAGGCAGACATTGACTTCCATGGAAATTATGGTAATAAAATAATATGGTCAATGAGTCCCGTCAATGTCAATAGGGACCAGAAACTGTTTGCTTACCCACATTCTTCACAATATCTTTGCTGGTAGCCATTGACTTCCATAGTATGGAAAAAAATACAATGTCAGTGAATGGCTACCGGCAACTTTGTTTCCCAGCATTCTTCGAAATCTCTTGTTTTGTGTTCAGCAGAAGAAAG
>CM049884.1:1807500-1857500 GCA_027474115.1 Schizopygopsis malacanthus | reverse complement strand
CCTCATGACAAAATACTATAGTAAAGTGTATTGTAGTACTGTATATATTATATTATTTACAACGCTTTGTTAATGAATGCTACGGCATACTGTAGTATTAACTATAGTGATCTGATAAACTGACTTCTTTAGTTTTTACTACAGTAAACGGTATTGTGTAATATGTAATAGGTGTAATATACCGTATAGTTGTAGAGAACTTAGGTTAGTATTGGGTAAAGTAATTTGTTTGTATTATAGTTGTTATATTACCACAGCAACTATATGATTACCACAACAAATAACTCAAGTACTTTACCATAGTAAGGTTCAAAAACACTATTACTATTAATTACTATAGTGTTTTTTCATGTGAGCTTAAACTAAAGTGTAACCGAGTAACTAGTAACTAGTATTTTTTGATTGCACAGAGGTTGGTCTGGTTAGTGGTTTCTCACAGGAGTGAGGAAGAGTGTGATGAAGGTGCGGTGGAGTGGAAATGCAGTTCAGTTAGCTGGAGGCGAAACACTTTTCAAGTAGGGACATCCCAGATGTCTTTCAGATGTTATAGAGCGCGGTTTTCTCCTTATGATCGCGTCGAGCCAACTGGAAAGCATTCGCTGCTAAATATAGCCCTGCGCTTATGGGACCGAGGTCTTGGATCTCGAGGAATAAAAGAGGAACGCATAACGTTTAAACGACACACATAAAAGATAGTCTCTTCTGAGAAGTCCCCGTTTATTCAGGGAAACCCCCCGCTTCTGCCTTCATGAACAGCTCTGTAGCTGCATGACGACAATGGACGCTCTTTCAAACGGCGTGCGCGTTTGTTTTCATCAGCACACGCGTTTACGTGACATACACCCTACATCCTGTGCGCGAGCGTTCTCTGTCTCAGTGAGAGTGAGGTGTGCTGTGGTTATGCGCGTGAGGGTTTGTGCAACTGCGCTTTTACTACAGTGCGTGCACACGCTGGTGCAGGAGAGCGCGAGTGTTTCCCTCTCTCTGTCTGCGTCTTATCTGATGCTCGAGCTGTGGGTGCAGGGCTGTGGAGTAAACACGGCGTCGAGCTGCATGCGTGCGGAAGGGAGGCAGCAGTCAACACAGGCTGTGGTAACCACGCGGCGCACCTGTGCACCTCGATGCGAACGACTTTAAACAGTCACAGGCGTTTAACCGTTTGTGTCCGCGTGCTGATCGATAGAGCGCGCTCGTGGATGTTAACCCAATACTTTATGCATAGAATACCAAATGTGTTTATTTGTAAACTGCACTTAAAAAACTTTCGTGTGCATTCATTTAAACAATAAAAAACACAATTCTCTCTACACTTCTGCGTCTGTTGAAAGTTATTTAATGTTCTGTTTTTCTAATATGTGACCCTGGAGCACAAGTCACTGGGGTATATTTGTAGTAATAGCCAACAATACATTGTATGGGTCAAAATTATCCATTTTTATTTTATGCCAAAAATCATTAGCATATTAAGATCATGTTCCATGAAGATATTTAGTACATCTCCTACTGTAAATATATCAAAACTTAATTTTTGATTATTAATATGCATTGCTAAGAACTTAATTTGAACAACTTTAAAGATGATTTTCTCAATATTTAGATTTGTTTGCACCCTCAGATTCCAGATTTACAAATATTGTCCGATCATAACAAACCATACATCAATGAAAGATTATTTATTCAGCTTTGATGTTCACAAATTTGACCCTTATGACTGGTTTTGTGGTCCAGGGTCAAACTTTAGTATAGGGACCATTCTCACTATTAATAGTTGCTTTTTAGCATGCCTGTTATTAACACATCGGCTGTTTATTAGTACTTATAAAACCATATTCTGCATGAACATATTCTACATCCCTGATCTTAACAACTAACTATTAACAAGCAGCAAAGTAGGAGTTTATTGAGTAGTTAATAGTGAGAATTAAACCGACTGAACATCTTTGTTAGTAATTTACTAATATATGAAACATCACTATGATATGACGAAAGAAACAGCTTTACTTGATTATCCAGATATCATATTTTAGAAAAATCAGTGAACATCAAATATGATCATCAGGCTTTTGAAGAAGGTTTATTGTTCATCTCTCAGTCATTGTATTCATTCGTTATATGTTTGGATCATTTAAATCTCATCTAAGACATATGAGAGATATAGAGCGACAACTAATATTTATATCATTTTATGCAACGATATCATAATTTCATCTTACTTTCTGTCCATCTAAATGCCTGCTGCTCTTTTCTGTGACTCTGATAGTTGTCTTAAACAGAGCTGATTCAGTTTTAAAGGCTTTATAGCGACTCGCTGTTGTTTAACGGCTGATAAAGCTCATCTCCTGACATTATGAGTGAGATTTACGGCGGGTGAGCTCATCCACCGGTCCTGTGTCATCCCTGCCAGCTTTAGCGTGTTTTTTGCTCTTGATTTAGACCCGAGCCTCACTCTCGTGGTTCATTTATGCCGACTCCTGCTTTGAATCATATCTTCTGATGAAAGGAAAGCAGAGAGGCTTTTGGGACAGAACGGCTGTTGCTGTGTGGCTGGGTCTGAGGGATGTGAAGGGTGGGTGGGGGGGCGTGTTTTGATAGGCCTGATGAAGGTTTTGTGTATGTTTGAGTACAGTTGTGTGTGGTAAGATCTTGTGGTTTACCATGGAAAATGACTGAGTCTTCACTCCTCACCTGAAAAACAAAGCACAGGCAACAACATGCACTGTGGAAGATGTGTTGTTAACTCCTCTTTCTATGGGATGTTTGTTAGTAGAGTTATATATCGGTCATTATAAGGGAACAGTGCAATGTCGTTTGCACTGCTAAACTGCATAGTAAAAAATATTTTGTGAAGATGTAAATAAAATTAGTGTTTGTTTATTTGATAAAATACTGTTTCAGCCTTCTTTTAGTTCACTGAAAAAAAATTATTCATTGAAGTTTTTTTAAAGGTAACTGGTTGCAATCATTTATTTTAGCTTTAAATAAACAAATTTAGTTAACTAACTTTATTTAAATGTAACTAAAATATTTTTGTTTGCACCCACTTACCTTAATAATGTATTTCCAGTGTTGTAGTTGTAATTATTTGTGAAATTCACTTGCAAAGTTGTGATTGAAAAGTTTTATAGTAACTATTGTTTGTTTGTTTTTTCATCATGAGCGTTATATTTCCTTTCTGGACAGAAAATACAGGTTTTTCTGCAGAATAAATGTTTCGTGTCAGTCCCGTTTCTAATGTTTTAATGGTCTAATGCAGTGCTTGCCCTGCACATTTTGTATGTCTCCATAATCAGACACACCCGATTTAGTTATAGCAGTCGGCAGTGTGTTATAGAAGCGTCCCGCCAGTGGAGGATGAGGATGATGAAGATGTGTTTGTCTGTATGACTCTATGGGCCATGCACAGCTCTGCACGCTGCTCTTTCCCATGTTGCTGTTGGCCTTTAATGAAACGCTGCGTCAGACAGAGACGTTCACTGGCGGCTCGGACCTGCTCTCCATTAGCGTCTTGCCTCCGGGATGCCGCTCGTGGAAGTCACTGGCAATTATGGGATGCAGGGGCAGGCGAATCCAGCGCTGGCTCGCTCGGAAAACCACATATTTACATTACAAATCATCATCAAACAATGTGCCTGACCACAGGACAAATAGGATGCAGTGGACGGAGTGCCTGGAGGGGGGGGGGGGGTCACATCCCGTCTCAATGCACTGCAGTCTATAGGGGCTTTGTTTTATACCAAAATGATATGGTAAGGTGGCTTGTCCAAATGATCGATTTGCTTGATCCCTCCTTCACTGAGACCGCTTGACCACATCCCCATGCAGTGAATTCAGTCGACGGATATTTGAGCACAAACCCCGCCGAACGTGACACAAAACTTCATCTGCTTCGTTTATTTTTATTATCACAGCAGTGTAAATAATTATACCTGTTTCAACTTAAAAACCTAAGTTCAGCTGCTGCCTTAAATTATTATTAAGTATAATCAACTTGATCGTAGAAGTCATTTCAAGTTAAATTACATTAAACCAACTTTAAAAAATCAAGTTGAATTTAAAAAGTTGAATTTGTTCAAAATATTTTGATGAGTTAAAATAATGTATTTTCCATAACTTTGTATGAAATGTGCATGCAAAAAGTAATGTGTAATCTGTTGTTGTCAAAAGTACCTGTACTTTGGTTCCAAGTCAATAATAAAATTGTAAAAAAATAATAATTAAAAAGCACAAAACGACTGTGTTTCTTAAAGTTGTAATACTAATAATCATACAGTTTCTTAAAACATTTCACACAATTCTTTGGTCCATGTTTTAATTTAATCAGTACACCTCTGTTGTGCAGCACGTAAACGAACGGCTCAATTTGATTTATATTTAAAGCATTAATTAAACTGTTCAAGTTTTATGCATTCATTTTATTAACACGGCTTTTGGTAGTCATTTTGTATTTTAAGCACAAAATCCATAAATATTAAAGCATATAATATTTCAGAAAATATAAAACTTATTTGTACTTATTTCATTGGGCCCTATTGTTGTTAAAAATGTTTACAATTATTTATGATTTCAATTGATTATACATGTTTTTTGACTGATAAAAATGCATTTATAAAAACAGAATCCAGAAAAAAATTAATGCAAAACAACCAATTAGAAAAAATGAACCCGAATTAGGGAACAAATCAAACTGATTGCATTGGGTGCTGTGTGTGTGTGTTTTTTGGTTTCTACTTGCAATGTGTTTTTGCAGCACTGAACACAGTAGCCAATCAGAAGATTTTTATTTTATTTTTGTACATTTTAAAGCAATATTACTTAATTGAGAAATATTTCAAAGCTTCGTGCTAATGTCTAAATCTATTATTGAATTGTAAATGCATTATGTATTGATTTTTTTCAAATACTGAAATAGTTTTTGCTATTGAACCATCTACATCCCTATTTCAGACATAAATCGGCTGTTGGTTTGTATATTTCATCTCTTCCAATCAAAATAGTGCCAAAAGAAGCCAAAGCATCAAGCTTTGCATTTCAGCAAGCAATGTGTATGTAAGATTCCCAGTGCTGTTACATCATCACTCCCGAAACACCGATCGGCCAATCAGATTTGAGGAGCAGAGTTCGTAATGAATGATTTTCAGGAATATGTTTATGGCTATAGTTAAGATTAACCAGCAATCATGTCCGTTTTAGCCACATATGTCCATATAAAACCAGTCATATGGGTCATTTTTTTCATTGAGCTTTATACATTATCTGAAAGCTGAATAAATATTATTTCCACTGATGTATGGTTTGTTATGATTGGACAATATTTGATAATCTGGAATCTGAGGGTGCAAAAAATCTAAATATTGAGAAAATCATCTTTAAAGTTGTTCAAATGAATTCTTAGCAATGCATATTACTAATCAAAAATTAAGTTTTGATATATTTACAGTAGGAAATTTACAAAATATCTTCATGGAATATGATCTTAATATCCTAATGATTTTTGGCATAAAAGACAATTCGATAATTTTGACCCATACAATGTTTTTTGGTAGTGCTGTCAATTGATTAAAAGGAATAACTAATTAATCAAACTAACACATTTTTCTAAAATTAATCCCACCTAACATTAAAGTTTTTATATTGCAATGATTTCACATTCAATATTCAAATGTACAATATACAACAAACAACATAAAGACAGTATATTTGTTATATTTCTTTAATGGCATCTGTTTTATGATTGAAGGTAAGCATCACTGATATCAATACTACTAATGTCTCTATAAAATAGTTTTTTCCCCTTAAAAAAATTAATCATTGACTGTAGCCATACAGCATTACAGTATAATTGAGAGTTATTAATTTGAACATTTACTAGACTTAACTTCTAATCTAAGTGAACTTAAAACAATCTTCACACAAACCCATTATAATAAAGGACATAGCTACCGGTGCTTTCAGCAGAAATATACAGAAACGAATAGTAACCAAACACTAAATTCTGATCTGTGTCTTAAATGAGTGTTAATTGTTAAAGATAAAGCCTATATGAGATCCTGGCATTACGATGAGATCTTAAAGCAGAAGGAAACTCGTACAGGTTTAACAACAGAACTTAAACTTTTGGGTAAGTTATTTTTCTAAAGCAGCCTAATATCGCTGCTGTTGCCATTTTTGTCAATAATGCAAATCAAACATTAGAAAGAAAATCACTCACTGCCCTTGACCGAATCACTTTTGTAAAATAAATAGGAATGGATGTACTGTATATTGAATTTATACAGTGAAGACTTCAGTTAATTTGTACATTTATGTTATGCAATATAATACATCGTACTCAAAAACTCGCTCACCCTGCTGTTATTTACTAGATTAAGTCTTTCAAGTAGGTCGATATCTTTGTTCTATTGTAATTCGTGACTGTTTACTTGTCTTAAGTAGGCTATAATCAGCTTTTTTTACTTAGTCTAGTATTTATTAAATTTTTGTGTTATTGATTTTGGTAACAAGAATTATGAAATTTCAATGCATCAACATTTTTGATAGGATAGAAATCTTATTTAAAGCTATATATATGGTTATTGTGATTATTGTCATAGCCCCGGGGCCCAGCGAGGTCTTAATGCGGCCCTGAATGTGATGCATGCACAGTTTTAAGGCAGCCTTTTGGTGATTTCACGCTATAACTGACGGCATAACTAGGACATCGCATGCACGTAGTTTCTTTCGCTGATATGAAATGATACAGGCTACAGTGTGCACCGGCGCCTTTGTGCTGTATTTGAAGAGCATGTGCTACGAGCACGGTATCTTTTCCGTGCTCATTTGACTCGCACCTGGCGCGGAGGCGATGTTAGAGCGCGCGTCTGAAACGTCTCCCATTTGATGCAGTCATAAAGACGTTCTGCATCTAAATAAACGCAATCCTTTTCAAGAAAAAAGAGACGGAGGCAGCAGTTGTGAATGTGGTGGCCAACCCTAGCCCCGCCCCCTGCGTTAATCTGAAAAAATTCATCTCCAAATTTTTCCGTTAACGCGCTAATTTTGACACCACTTGTTTTGGCTATATACCCGTGCTACTTGGGTCACATAAACAGTACACGTGCTTGTCTTCAGCCGTCGTCGTGTAGCTGCGTGTATCTGATGCATCCAACCTCCACAACATGAAAGGGTTAAAGAAGCTCTATAAGACCTGGGAGATGAAAGTCTGAACATCAAATCAATACTCCTGTCGATAAACACATGACGAGACATTAAAGAGCAGAGCGTGCTAATAGAGGACACGAGAGCCAATCGGACGAGGCTTTAATTGATGCGAGGCGTGAAGGTGTTATAATGGTCTTCAGAGAGCTCGCCATGCTCCTTTAATCAGACGCATTAGAGCTTGCTCCTTCACTAGCGCATTTGTGTATGATGTTTGATATTCAGTCAAACTATTTTACATGTAATATTATTGAATTTTCACCTGCTGGAACATGAAACAGGTGAAGAGATCCTATAACCCGAACCACATCTACAGATCAGAAGACCACAGAGATGCGAAGATGAAGGACTGCTTTCACACCAAACACCTGTTGAACACAAAAGATGATGTTTGGAAAATGTTGGGTAACAAAACAGTTTCTGGTCCCTATTGCCTTCCATAGTTATTGTTTTTCTCTCTCTGTACTATGGATGTCAATGGCTACCATCAACTGATCGGTTTCCCAGATTCTTCAAAATATCTTCTTTTGTGTTCAGCAGAAGAAAGAAACTCATACATGAGGATGAATAAATGTGTTCATTTTTAGGTGAACTGTCTCTTTAAGAAGGATTTGAATTCCGGAACCTCTTAAAGTTAAATTATCCTCCAACTTGTCTTAAATCCACAAGGTTTTTAATGAATTTATTGGGTTGTTTCAAAGGTAAATCATTAGCTACATATAACAAATATGACTATAACTAGGGATGTGAACAAGTGACACTGATAATGTAAATATTAATGATGCTGCCTTCACAGAACAAAAGGTACAAAAGCTGTCACTGGATGGAAAATGTTCAAAAGGTATACTTTTGTACCTAAAGTGTCTGTATTAGTACCTTAAAGCATAATATTACCTAAAGTGCATATTAGTATATGATTACCTAAAGTGTACATATTAGTACCTAAGAGGTATAAAAGTGTACCTTTTTTAAAAGGTGCTGCCCCAGTGACAGCTTTTGTACCTTTTTTCTGAGAGTGTGACGTAACATTTTGCTAAATTGCACATTCATCTTCTCCATCCATTTTTTATCAAATAACTATTTAAAAACACTAACACCGAGTATTGAACTCCTCGAAGCCAGCTGCCATGAAAATAATGTGTGTTTGAGTTACTCATCGAGCAAGAACCGCCATACAATCAGAAAACACCAGAGCACATCATATTTTCAAGAAAGAATGATTTATAATTTTTCAAGAAAGGAACATTCTTTGAATTCATCTTAAGACATCTAGTAAATTCTTTAAGAAGATTTATTGATTTTGGAAGTTTTAATGTATTATTTACTTATAAAATGTATTAATTACAGAAATAGTATTGTGAAGCGTGCTGTTTTACTGGCTTTGGTGCTGAAATGTTAGTATTAACAATTATATAACCGATTGTTTAGTCCTTCTCACGGCCGATTTCAAAGTCCTTCTCACGGCCGAATGAAATAGTCCTTCTCACGACCGATTTTGCTCACGCCCGATCAGAAATAGTCCTTCTCACGACCGATTGTGATAATTAAGTCCTTCTCAGCGTGCGATAATTGTCCTTCTCACGGCCGATTTACGATAATTGTCCTTCTCACGCTTTGATAATTAAGTCCTTCTCACGCCCGACGGATAATTAAGTCCTTCTCACGCCCGACTGAAAGTCCTTCTCACGGCCGTTAGTAGTCCTTCTAGTGACGATAATTAAGTCCTTCTCACGACCGAGGGATGTCCTTCTCACGATATGAAAGTCCTTCTCACGGCCGATTCCGATACCGATAATTAAGTCCTTCTCACGACCGATTCCGATACCGATAATTAAGTCCTTCTCACGACGATACCGCTAACCAATAAATTCATATTTTATATTATAATTTTCATGTAATCTGCAGTTTGTGCAGCCAGGAGAATACAAACTCTAAGATGCACTGATGAAACTAACATTTAGTATCTCTGGCCTAACTATAACAGCACACATCAGTCCTGACTCTTCAAATGAGTGACAGAACTATGCTTTATCTGCAATTAACAACTCATTAACAACACATATATATTCAAGTATTTCATGCATTAAGAAATGCATCTATTCAACCTTTTTAGTGCATGAGGATGAAGACGTTATATCTAGGGACTAACACCAGAAGTAAGCCGTTACACCGCCTTAGCCGAGAACATAAAATCATTAAACAACCGTAAACAAGACATCGGTCATTTAATTAAATACAAATGATGGATTATGAGGAGGATGTTTAGGCAATAATTACATTATTCAGTGCTACTGAGGTGCTGTTGATAACAGCAGACATATCTTTGAACAAACGAAAACAATCGTTAAAATTTGCTTAAGTTTAAAACATAATCAACACAGATTAAATGAAAGACTAATGGTAGAATCGTATACTGATGGAATTAAATGGTATATAACATAAAACGTAACATTTAACTATATAAGCTGTCACAATGTAACGGCAAAGCAGCTGTTCTCTCGTAGTAGACGTTACAGAGCATCACGAAGTAGCGGCTGACGTCACGAACGCGCAATATGACGCTGGAATACCGCTACCTTTCCTTAATATAGCTTCGCCGCGATGACGATCTTTCAAGTTAGGTGGTACTAAGGTGGTACTAAAAAAGTACCAGGTACCAGGCACAGTACCCAGTGGAAAACCCCCCAAAAGTGAACCGTACCGAACCGTACCGTGCCGTACCATGCAGTGGAAAACCCCCCAAAGGTGAACCGTACCGAACCGTACCGTGCCGTACCATGCAGTGGAAAACCCCCCAAAGGTGAACCGTACCGAACCGTACCGTGCCGTACCATGCAGTGGAAAACCCCCTAAAAGTGAACCGTACCGAACCATACCGTGCCGTACCATGCAGTGGAAAAGCGCCATTAGTTGAGGAATCAGGTGCTGTTAGACAGGCTTTAGTGCATGTGCTTCAGGTGTGCGGGCTCAAAAAAAGCCCACGTCAGATCAGCACGCGAATGAAAAGCTTAACCGGCAAGGCTTTGAAACACACGCAAATTATGTACTTGTGTGATTGCGAATAAGTGCAGTGTCCCGTGAGAGTAACTCTACTGCTCAGTTAACACTGATGTGAATGTATGTGGCGCTGTATATTGAGGAACTGTAACTGAAAGAATGTGCGCTGTAGCTCTAGGCTATACTACGATATTTCTTCAAAAGCAGAACGTGGAGACATTTTTATTGTCCACGATCAAAAATCGTCACATCGCACACCCTTATGAGTGAGATAGAAGATGTGTTGTGTTAAACTGGACTCGGAGTCCTTGCTGAACATGTGTTGCAAATAGCAATGGCATTGTCCTCCTCTGCCACGAGAAACACTTCCAGACCGGCGAAGACATGTTCACAGATGATGAGCGCGACACAAGCTGAGAGTCACTGCAGTTTAATTCTGCAGTCGGAAAGAGGATGAATCTCAGATAAATCAGACTGATTGATTGATTAACCGGCAAGCGTACTTTATCGGATTTCATTTATTTATCGGAGCAATAAAAATGACGTCATTTTCACCCATATCGGTCGATAATAAACATCGTGCATCCCTAGTGACAACTCTAGTGTACTTGAACCATCTACATCCCTATTTCAATTTAGTTTGGATTTTTTAACACTTCTAATAAAAATAGTGCCAAAAGAAGCCAAAGCATCAAGCTTTGCATCTCACCAAGAGACTTATTATTGTAAGTCTTCTTACAGTTTATCCTCATAACTGTTTTGACTTCTTTAATAAAAGTTCATGAATCCAGACCAAATACGTCAGATGTTCTCAGAACCCCGTGACACCTCCGCGGCTCTGTCTTGCGTGACTGAGATTGTCGTCTTGACCTGTTTTCGCTGCAGCTTGGAGCATGTGGGTGTTTGACGTCAGTCCAGATCTGCTGGCTGTGACAAAGGCACCGATAATAACCCGTGTCAGGATGTATTATCTAATGCTGCAACAGGAAGTGATGTCACAGATGAAAGTTCCTATGACTTGAGTTCCTCTTGAACTCCCACCTGATCAGAATTTAGTGCTCTGTTTAAAACCCTGTGTGTGTGTGCGTGCGTGCGTGTATGTGTGTGTGTGTGTGAGTGAGTGTGTGTGTGTGTGTGTGTGTGTGTGTGTGTGAGTGTGTGAGTGTGTGAGTGTGTGTGTGTGTGTGTGTGTGTGTGTATGTGTGTGTGTGTGTGTGTGTGTGTATGTGTATGTGTGTGTGTGTGTGTGTGTGTGTGTGCATGTTTATGTGGTTTATGAGGACACAAATTTGTATAATGACATGGGTATGACATAGGTATTACAAGGAGAAGGTGATTTATGAGGACATTTTCAGTGTCCCCATAATTTAAAACGCTTATAAATTATACAGAGTAAGTTTTTTTGGGGGGAAAGTAGAAATGCACCGTCTCCTGTGAGGGCTAAGTTTAGGTGTAGGGTAGGTGTAGGGCAATAGCACATACAGCTTGTACAGAATAAAAACCATTACGCCTATGTAGAGTCCCCATAAACCATAAAAACCAACATGTGTGTGTGTGTGTGTGTGTGTGTGTGTGTGTGTGTGAGAGAGAGTGTGAGAGAGAGTGTGAGTGTGTGTGAGTGTGAGTGTGTGTGTGTGTGTGTGTGTGTGTGTGTGTGTGTGTGTGTGTGTGAGTGAGTGTGAGTGTGTGTGTGTGTGTGTGTGTGTTTATACTACGGAATGCTTGAATCTGATTGGCTGACGTTCTAAGGTGTACAGCACTTATCAGGGAAATGCACGGCGAACGTAGTTCCAGGCAGCTCTCGACCGCATTACAGTTTCGTATCACTTCGCCAAATGATTTCTGTTATTTCAAAAGGTCTTACAACAGCAAAATAACCAAAACCAAGACACTGGCCAAATACATAAATATAGTAAGCACTGGGATGTATTTCCAGCATCATTACTCCAGTCTTCAGTGTCACATGATCTTCAGAAATCACTCGAATATGCTGATTTATTATTAATGTTGGAAACAGTCGTGCTATTTATTTATTTTATTTTATTGTTTTATTCTTGGTCATTTTCTTCAGCATCAAAGTTTGGGGTCAGAAATGTTTTTTTTTCTGAAAGGAATTAATACTTTTATTCAGCAAGGCTGTCTTGATAAATTGATATAAATTTAATAATTGACCAAAAAGTGATAATAAAGACTTATGTTGTTAGATAATGCTGTTTTTATTATTTTAGAATGATTTCTGAAGATGACGTGACACTGAAGACTGGAGTAATGATGCTGGAAATACAGCGCTGCGTCACAGAAATAAATTATACTTTAAAGTATATTAAAATAAAAAACATTATGTTAAATTGCAATAATATTTCACAATATTGAGCCAAAAACTCATCACCAAACACCAATGACTTGTACATTCATTATATGGACAAAAGTACTGGCACCCCTTCTTTAGAAGAGAAAAAGGCACCAAACTGTGCCAACAAAGATGGAAACATAATTAATGTACTTAAAAATTGTATTTTCACCTCTGTTGCATCAGTTTTGAAGTGTATGAAATGACTGAACCCATATGCACAAGTCATTGGTGTTTGGTGATGAATAAAAAGCCACAGTTTGAAAGTGCCCTAAAGAAGGGGTGCCAGTACTTTTGTCCATATAATGAATGTACAAGTCATTAGTGTTTGGTGATGAGTTTGTGGCTCATTTAAAGTCACACCAGAGGTGTTCAGCTGGGATTAGACCAGTCAAGTTCTTCCACACTGACTGAATCATCATTTCTCTTTGATTCTTGTCTTATACACAGAGACACTGTCATGTTAGAATAGAAAAGAGTCCAAACTGTTGATATACAATTAGATTCCCTAGAATATCATTATATGCTTAAACATTAAGATTTGTACTCATGGAAATTACTAAAGCAGTCAAACCTTTCATTAGAAGGGGTGCCAATACTTTTGGCAATATAGTGTATATACACTTGCATGTGAATGTATGCATATAATGTCATAACTTCTCTTCCCTGCTTTCTTGTGCGGTGTAAATCAGAAAGCATGGGCCTTTGTCATTGTGAGTTTGGTTAGCAAACATGCAAAGCAACTAAAAACATTTTCTTCATAAAGAAGCCACAGGATCAAGCCGCTTCAAGCTGCTTTCCTCTGGTTTAATATGATTGATATCTGCAGCCACATCTGAGATGGTTTGAGCTCAGCGCTGATAATTAGAAAAGCATCTCTGAGGTACGTGAGTAACGACGTAATGACGTCACAGCTTCAGGAACTTTATCACAGACTAAACATCACGGATGCATGCTGTGAAAAAGACCAAATGTCACTTTTAGAGAAATGCAGGCTATGAAATATCTCTCTTTGTAATATTTTCCTGCAGTTTATTCCGTCATGTCCACTGCTGCGCCTAAAAGTCTTTTTAATAATTTCAGTGCTTCATTATGCATAGTTCACCCAGAGATAAACACTCATCATTTACTAATATAAAGTATAAACTGATTTTATAAATTATGTTTCTAGTTTTGCCAAGCTCTAAAATATATTTTTTAAATAAATTGATTGAAAAAAAAACAGCAAGTCAAGCTTAAAAATATTTTATTAGCTATAAACGGAGTAAACAAAAACATAATTTTTTGCCAAATTCTAAAATAATGTATAAAGTATAAATTGATTAAAAACTAAGTTTATAGGTTTAAACTAAAATTTGATATAATTAGATACAATTTTACTATATATATACATATATAGTTTTTCCAAGCTCTTAAATGTTTTATCAGGTTTAAATAATAATTTAAAAAATGTTTGTATCTAGTTTTTTCCAAATTCTAAAATAATTTATCGGGTATAAATTGATTTTAACAAATATTTCTAATTTCGCCCAGCTCAGAACAATTTTTATTTGGTATAAACTGAGTAAACAAAAAAATAAGGTTTTATAGTTTCGTCAAGCTCCAAAATATTTTGTATATAAATTGAGTAAAATTCTCATATATTTCTATTTTCCCAAGCTCTAAAATATTTTATGAAGTATAAATTGAGTAAAATTCTTATATATTTCTATTTTTCCAAGCTCTAAAATATTTTATGTAAAATTCTCATATATTTCTATTTTTCCAAGCTCTAAAATATTTTATAAATAAATTGAGTAAAATTCTTATATATTCCCAAGCTCTAAAGTATTTTATGAAGTATAAATTGAGTATTCTTTTATTTCTATTTTTCCAAGCTCTAAAATATTTTATGAAGTATAAATTGAGTAAAATTCTTATATATTTCTATTTTTCCAAGCTCTAAAATATTTTATGAAGTATAAATTGAGTAAAATTCTTATATATTTCTATTTTCCCAAGCTCTAAAATATTTTATGAAGTATAAATTGAGTAAAATTCTTATATATTTCTATTTTTCCAAGCTCTAAAATATTTTATGAAGTATAAATTGAGTAAAATTCTTATATATTTCTATTTTTCCAAGCTCTAAAATATTTTATGAAGTATAAATTGAGTAAAATTCTTATATATTTCTATTTTACCAAGCTCTAAAATATTTTATGAAGTATAAATTGAGTAAAATTCTTATATATTTCTATTTTTCCAAGCTCTAAAATATTTTATGAAGTATAAATTGAGTAAAATTCTTATATATTTCTATTTTACCAAGCTCTAAAATATTTTATGAAGTATAAATTGAGTAAAAGTCTTATATATTTCTATTTTACCAAGCTCTAAAATATTTTATGAAGTATAAATTGAGTAAAATTCTTATATATTTCTATTTTTCCAAGCTCTAAAATATTTTATGAAGTATAAATTGAGTAAAAGTCTTATATATTTCTATTTTACCAAGCTCTAAAATATTTTATGAAGTATAAATTGAGTAAAATTCTTATATATTTCTATTTTTCCAAGCTCTAAAATATTTTATGAAGTATAAATTGAGTAAAATTCTTATATATTTCTATTTTTCCAAGCTCTAAAATATTTTATGAAGTATAAATTGAGTAAAATTCTTATATATTTCTATTTTTCCAAGCTCTTCCAAGCAATATTTTATGAAAAAAATAGTTTTTTTGTTTTGCCAAACTCTAATAATTTTGTATAATTGATTATGTATTTTTCTAGTTTTGCCAAGCTCTAAAATATTTTTGTTGTGTATAAATTGAGTTAAATATTTGTATAAAATTGTTATCCAGTAAATCATGGACAACTGGGCATGTCATGTTTCCTTGTGAAAGTCCTGTTGGACTAAAAAAAATAAAAAATAAAAGTCACGCTCTGAAATATTTTATTAGGTATAAATTTGTTTAAAAACATCATATATTTATAGTTAGTCCAAGCCCAAATTTTTTTTTATTGGGTTTACATTTAATTTCAGTTTCTTTCCGAATTCTAAAATAATTTATTGATTTAAAAAAATGCTTTGCTCAGCTCAAGAGTATTTCATTAGGTATAATTAGTATTATTAGGTATCAGTGGTAGAGCATTGTGTTAGCGGCGCAAAGGTTGTGGGTTCGATTCCCAGGGAACACATGTACTGATAGCCTGAATGCACTGTAAGTCGCTTTGGATAAAAGCGTCTGCTAAATGCATAAATGTAAATGACGGCCAGCTGGGCTCGTGATGGTCCTTGTGAAAGCTGCTGGAGCGGGAACGGTTGTAATGGTGACTCCTGCACGCTCCTGGTGTCACTGAGCTCAGGTTTGAGGACGGACCCCACAGGCTGCCGTAGCCATGGGAACGGGGCCGTGTTGTGTGGGGTGCGAGGGCCCATCCCAGCGGGTGGCATCCAGTACAGCGACGTGAATTAATCAGAGGGAATAAATTACTACATGAAAGGGCCTGGCTCCCCCGTCCATGCATATTTGAGGCTGTGCTGCTCTCTGATTTCAACAGATCTATCTCAAAACACATTCCTCATGATTCCATCTTCAAAATAGGATTTCAATCAAAGCAGACTTGTTTTCAGATTGTGAAAAGTCCTATTCTGACCCCTCTGGTCTGACAAACACGACCGCTGGAAATACACTCATAACTTGCTCTGATGTCTCATGCGTTCATTGGTGTCTCTTCATAATGCATGTTACAGGTTTGCACAGTTATTACACAGTTATTAATGTAACTTTTTTTAATTCTGGTCACACTTTAAAGTCCGATTCTCAGACTTTTGCTTCAATAAACTCCTAACACCCTGCAAGGGGTGGATTAATGGATCTAAAATATGCTCATGCAGAATAAGACATTCATATGTGCTTTATAAGTACTAATAAACAGCCACTACGCTAGTAACATGCATGCTAATAAGCAACTAGTTAATATAGTGAGAAGTGGTGCCTGTATTTTGTCAAGCCGATGATTTCTGGACGGATGAAATCCAGTCCCATGGTTGCTGAACGCTGTTTGTTTGGAGGATTGATCGACAGATTTTGTCTCGATTGGGTATCTGAAGTATTAATCAATGATCAGGCCCTCGTGAAAGAGAAATGCACTCTAGCATGCTTTTAAATAGAGTAATAATATGCTTTAAAAATAACATACTTAAGTGTTAACTGAATGGTATGTTTTTGGAAACTTTATCGCATCTTGTTTTCCAATTAAATGAAAATGTGTTATAGTTTAAGTTTATATTAAATGCACTTTAACGCTCTTAAGTAGGACTTAAGTACATCTTTTTATGTAATTTCATAATTACTTGTATTGTCTTTGAAATATGGTTCAAATGTAATGACAAACATTTAACTAAAATATACCTTAATGTCATATTTTAAGACTATAAATATATTTTTATTATTATTTAGTTATTTGTATTTTGTAAATATTGTAAATGTAATGCTGGATAACTCACTACAGTTAAAATTATAATTAAATGTTTTGCCAAGCTCAAAAATATTTTATTGGGTATAAAAATGCATTTGTCTCTAGTTTTGTCAAACTCTAAAACATTTTATTTGGCATAAATTGTGTAAAAAAAGAAGTATTTCTAGTTTTGCCAAGTTCTAAAATACTTTGTGTATGAATTGAGTAAAAATGATATATCTCTAGTATTGCCAGGCTCCAAATAGGGCTGTCATGATTCGTCGATTTTAGTCGAATAGTGGATTTTGCGGACGAGAATCCATAAAACGCATTATTAGAGTATTTTCTAAGGCTGCATGATAGGGCTGTGCAATTAATCGCATGTGATTAACGGGTTAACGTTGACACCTCTAGTTAATACACAGAGCCGTAGATCGCTGACAAGCTAGGAAATATCACATTCAATATAATTGTGAATTCACAAACGCTATGATTTAATTAAAGGGGTCCTATAATGCTCTTTTATAGTCTTTATGTTGTTTCGGGGGTGTACTAGAACATGCTCTCATGCTCGGTGGTTTGAAAATCACATTATTTTTCACATTATTTACATTATTGCAATACCTTTCTCCCCAGCCTGACACAAACGACTCGATTAGTTCAGAGTTTGATGAAGGCCCGCCTCCCGAAAAATGAAATGTGTTGTGATTGGTTAGCTGTCCCAGTGCGTTGTGATTGGTGAAACAGCTTAGACGGTGTTTCAGTACTGCCCCCCCTTGCTAATGCAATAAGTTAATCAATATTGCTATATCAATTCAGACCCTGAGAATATTGAACAAGAGGATCGTGCAGAACCTTTGCATGCACAGATATTGCAAGAAATTACATACGAGATGAAATTAAAATGACATCCAAAATTTTCTGAAAACAGTCAGTTTCCATCAGAAATACAGTGATATAACCCTGTAATACAGTGACCCCCCCCCCCCCCCCCCCCCAACCAGTCGAATTTCAGTAGGCGGGATTTACAATTAGTGATGTCACAAATACAGGAAAACAACTGTGTAGTACAAACGAGCCATTTAGTTCTTGATATTTAATTTGGTTTGATAAAATATTCTTGAGTAAAAATGTGTATTTTTTATTATTAATCATTTAGATTAATCGATTAATCGATAGATTAGTCGATAGATTAATCGAAATAAAAATAGTCGTTAGTGGCAGCCCTAGCTCCAATATTTAATCGGGAATAAATGGAATACAAATATTTTGAAGAAAAATCGAACAACTGGGAAAGCCATGGACCTTTTGAATAATGTTGTGAACAACAGGAGGTTTGTTTTCATTAATAGTATATTATCTGCAAGTACAGTAAAACAAATAAACTTAAGATTCGAAGTGTACTACAAGTGCACATTCAATGCAATTAAGCACTCTTTTTAATGAGGTGTAAGTGACGTGAACCTCAAAGAGGACGTTTTGTGTTTATGATTGCAGTATGATTTGCTGACCATTTATGGATGGAGTGTGATAACCTCGTCTGAGCTCAGTGTTAAAACTTTGCTGTTTCTCTGTGTTTTGAGGCTGTATTAGGTGTTAGTCTCCCCCCCCCCCCCCCCACCCCCATCCTTCTTCAGGCTCAAGCCTTTGAAGTTGTAGCCATTAGTAATGAGCCGTCCAATGACACTTCCTCTCACACACTCACATACTCACACACACACTCACACTCGCACACACACACTCACACATACATACACACACATACACAAACTCACACATACACACACACACACACACATACACACACTCTACACACACACACACACACACACACGCACAACACACACGCACACACACACACACACACACACACACACACACACACACACACACACACACACACACACACACACACACACACACACACAAACACACACACTCTACACACACTCTACACACACTCCACACATACTTGCACACACCCACACACACACACTCCACACACACACACACTCACATACTCACACACACACACACACACACACACACACACACACACACACACACACACACACACACACACACACACACACACTCACTCACACACTCACATACTCACACACACACACACACTCACACTCGCACACGCACACACACACACACACACACACACACACACACACACACACACACACACACACACACACACACACACACACACACACACACACACACACACACACACACACACACACACACACACACTCACACTCACACACGCACACACACACACACACACACACACAGCACACACACACACACACACACACACACAGACTCTCACACACACACACACACACACGCACGCTCCTGTTCCCAGAGGCATTACCACCAACAGTTCCCGTCTGCCTCACCTCAACTCGTAGAGTCTCTGGTTTCTTTCATCTGTGGCTACTGCGCTGTTGTGATGCTGTAATTATCATCATCGTAACTGCTGGCAACAGAGCTGTGAAGGAAAGGTGTGTGTAAGATAAGTCCAAACAGCCACGGGTCTCGTGATGCCTTGGGAAGCTCCAGCGTGCGAGATCATGAAGCCGTAATTATGACGTGATGCCCATTTGAACGATTTGGGCTGTGAGAAAAAAATCAAGAATTGTGGGAGAGGAACAAAATGAAAAGTAACCAATAATGATGGGAAACAGTGTCGTTTTTGTTCTCTCATTAACCCGCTAATTACAGTCCTTGCTAGCTTTATTGCTTTTCTTCTGCAACAGGATGCAACCATTGCAAATAACCAATAAAGATACATTTGGTGACACTTTATTGTGGATAATGCAATAGAAAGTATTCATAATGTAAATTGTAATGCATTGTATGTTTTCATAAATAATTGTTCAAATGCATTATAATTTTTCAAGGTTTGTTGTTATGTTTTAATGCATTGTACTTTAAAAGGTCTAAAAATGAATAGATGAGTATTATGATGTAGGGCTGATCGATTATGACAAAAATATAATCACGAATATTTTGGTCAATATTGTAATATTCGATTTATTTTAAAGATAGCTATATCTAATTGAAAATAAACTTGCATATTCTTCACTGTAAGAATTAAACTTAATGTGTTGCTTATTAAAGCTACAAAAGTCCTTCAGAGCAGTGAGTGATTTTGTCTTTTGTTGTTTGATTAATATTAAGCACACAGTCGCAGCAGGAATATTAGCACGCTGTCTCTTTAAGAGCCGCACGGATCCAATTTACTCTTACACTCGTCTTTTCATTCTCAACTGTCTATGTTAATTTATTACATGACCAACGAGTGTTTACGTGAATAATCACTACACTTTGACACTTTTTTGAGTGTATTTGACCATTTAGGCGCACATTGAGCTAAAAGTTGACTTTACATTCTCCTTAGCACTTTTAAATGAATAAATCTAATCAACATGATAAATGTTGTGTTTGTGGTAAACGGTCACGGATGAGTAGTGGACTCCTGTGTGAAAGCATGCACAATCTGCTGATTCTGTAGCACACATGGACGGCATACACACAGCAAACGGAGTACGTGTGAACCTGGTGTGAAAGACCGCCTCACACACAGCTCACACACTAATCGGCTAGTGTGTGTAAGCTATTGTACAACAATTGCACGATTGCCAAAACAAAAATGCAGTGCATCAAACATTTAGATGAGATAAATATATATTTTTGAAAAATGAAAAAAAAAAAAAAGCCCCCTCCACCCCTCAAATAAAACAAACATCCCCTAAGAGGGGAATTCATTTCCAAAAATGAGATTCAGGCTCTGAATAAATGTCTAAAAATCTTGATTGGATCATAACTATAATAATTCTACATGATTAAAAAGAAGGTTTTAAAAAGATCGGTATCGGCAGAAACTGCTTTCGACCTCAAAAATCCTGACCGGAGCACCCCTAAAATTATGATGTATTATAACTGGTTCCTCGTGAGATCATGCATTAAACTACATTTATTATGCATTATATATAAAGTGCAAAAACATGCTTCTCAAATATTTTCTTCTTTTTAGCGTTGCAATGCTTAGTATTTGAAACAACCCAATAAATTCATGAAGCATCTCATCTTTGGGGATTTAAGGCAAGTTATTTTCAGTTATTTTAATTTAATATTTTAAAAGGAGAACAATCTTAAGGTAGTAACTAAGAAAATGTCAGTTAAGGTCACGAGATTTAGCTTTATTTTCAACCTACTGTAAGTATAAAACCTCTTCAAAAAAACCAGAGAAATACCCGTAGACTATTTCAATCATCACTTTTGTCACAAACATTTTTAGCGCATGTGTGTGCGTAAGCAAATTCATTTTTTCTGCATTTCCAGGTAATATTGAGTGTCGAGATGGGTTTTTTTGCTCTGGCGAGGTGTTTCCCTCGGGCACGCAGGCCAGCTTCAGAAATACCCGGCAAATTCAAAGCGTTTCATTTTGAATAATCAAGTCTTGACTTTATCGTGTAAGGTTTAGCTTTATTGTCATACGCGTTTGATGTTTCAGGAGTGTTGCTGTTTTTATTTGGCTTCTCTGTGAATGGGTTTTGTCTGTGATTGTTTTATTGACTGTGTTTTTGAGATTGATTATAATAATGCTCTATTGTGTGAGACTCCTCCAGACCGCAGGACAAACAATCGTGGAGTTGTTTCATAGCGCGGGGGGGTGACAGGATTGGGACTCTTGTGGGTTATCTGTCTTCATGTCGTCTCGTACACTGTAAACAAGACGGTTTCTCAGAGTTATTGCTTCGAGGCGTCACGCTGTAATGAATAAGCTCTTCTTTGTCTGTTGGCACTTTATCAGTCATCTGGTTTTAGAAAGCTATGTTGTATTAAATTATGTTGAAGAGTGTATAATTGAAGCCATTATATCTTCATTTTTGTTGTATGAGGATGGAGTTTATCACACAGAGAACCAGATTGTTGCTGCTTATAAATTATGTTTATGCTCACAGACTTTTACACAAATTCCTTATTAATACATTTAATATTGGTGTGTGCTTGTGTGTTTGTGCTTACTTACTTTAATCATATATAAACATATGCATCATCATAATATTGTTAAATATTATTGCAATTTAAAATACCGGTTTTCTATTTTAATATACTTTAAAGTATAATTTATTTATGTGATCAAAGCTGTATTTTCAGCATCATTACTCCAGTCTTCAGTGTCACATGATCTTCAGAAATCATAATAATATCCTGATTTATTATCAATGTTGGAAACAGTTGTGCTGCTTATTTTTTATTTTTTTATATATATATTTTTGGAACCTGTGATACTTTTTTTCAGGATTCTTTGATGAATAAAAAGTTTAAAAAACTAAATTTATTAAAAATATAAATCTTTTCTGACAATAAGTCTTTACTATCAGTTTTTATCAATTTGACACATCTTTCCTGAATAACAATGACATATAAAGGAACATTTACTGACCCCATTGGTCATAGTGTTTATAAAAACAATAGCAGTCTATGTCATTTCTCCATTTAGATTAAGTGTGCGTGTGCGTGTGCGTGTGCGTGTGCGTGTGTGTGTGTGTGTGTGTGTGTGTGTGCGTGCGTGTGTGTGTGTGCGTGTGTGTGTGGGTGTGTCTGTGTGTGTGTGGGTACGTGTGTCGGTGCGTGTGTGTGTGTGGGGGGTATGTGTGCACGTGTGTGTGTGCACGTGTGTGTGTGTGCACGTGTGTGTGTGGGGGGGGGGCGGTGTGTGTGCATGTGTGTGTGGGTACGTGTGTGTGGGTGTGTGTGTGTGTGTGTGTGTGTGTGTGTGTGTGTGTGTGTGTGTGTGTGTGTGTGTGTGTGTGTGTGCGTGTGTGTGGGTGCGTGTGTGTGTGCGTGTGTGCGTGTGTGTGTGTGTCGTGTGTGTGTGTGTGTGTGTGTGTGTGTGTGTGTGCGTGTGTGTGCGTGTGTGCGTGTGTGTGTGTGTGTGTGTGTGTGTGTGTGAGCTTTAGTTTACTCTGTAAAAAATGACAACCCATTGCATTGTGCTGCAGTGATAAATTCATAGCACTTTTTGGACTGTACACTTGTGAATTCGAATTTCTGGTGACTCAAGAACTGGAGTAGAAATGAAATGAGTGCAAACAAAGAGAGAACAATGTCGAGCAGACAATCAAGACTTGTTTTACAGCGCTTCATAATCTGGTTGTCTATGAATTGCTTTTGTAATAAAAGCTAAATGCATAAATGTAAATGAGTTAAATGATAATGACACTATTTTTTGAGACTTTCCTAAAGTTGCACGCAGGCACATATCTCTTCAAGTCTGGTAAATAATAATATGCATGAGCAGTTCTGAGACGAAGCCAGAGGTCTCGGTCTCCTCATGTCGGCGGAGGGGGCCGGCGGCCGGGGGTTGAGTGTGTTTAAACGTGCCTCTGTTGTTATGTCTGCGTCTCCTTTGAAGTTCCTCAAACCTCCAACTAAGTGGCACTCATTTTCCCCATCTCACAGATCTGGCAGAATTATTTCCAGATTGCGGCGCGGTGCCACGGGGAGACGTGGTGTCAGGCGTAACGTAGCTCTAGCAGCAGCACAACAAGCTCTTGTCTGATTTCAGTCTCTTCACGAATGCTTTAAGAGTCAACCATTCTAATAAATTAACCTCGATTCTAATAAACCACGCACATTTACCCTCAAGACAAAAGAATAGATGCACAGCCTTTAAAGACCGACTGTGGAAACTTTGCTTATCTCACTTTCACTCAGTCAGGAAGTGGAGTGTTTTCTCAGTTACAGTAATCTGAAGCGCGGTTTCTCCACACTAGGATCGAAACAACTTTCTCAAAGTGTTCATCGCATGTTCCTCTTCATTCATGTGTCCAGTACCTGAAAGAATGAATACGAGCTGATGCTTGTGTATACTCGTGGATCTCTCCGTCTTCATGGTGAATCAATGGTATTCTTTAATGTGGTGATGCAACCAAATTATTTGGGGGCCAAAGTCATTGACAGACAGAGGATGTTTAATTAATTAGTGTTTCTCTGCTGTCGTGTTTTGACTCTGCCAGTGTCTGTTTCGTGGATAAACTACAGCAGGTTAAAATGCCAGCTGTAAACAATATTGATTTCTGGGTCTTAAAGGCATAGTTCAGCCAAAAATCAAAATTGTCATCATTTACTCACCCTCACATTGTTCCAAACCTGTACGAGTTTCTTTCTTCGTTTGAGCACAGAAGAAGATATTTTGAAGAATGTTAGTAACCAAACAGCTGACGGTAGCCATTGACTTCTATAGTATTTTCCCCATGCTATAGAAGTCAGTGGGGACCAGCTGAACAACCTTTGTGTTCGACAGAAGAGAGAGACTCATACGGGTTTGAAACAACTTGAGGGCGAGTAAATAAAGAGATTTTGTCTCTTTAACTGATCTTAATTTTGCTGAAACCAGATTCTTAAATCTCAAGCATTAGTGTTTTATGTTGGTGTGTGAACAAAACATCACAAAATATAATTTGTAGTCCACGTCCATCTAATTATCGCAGTGAGATTTGTGCTTATGATTGTGCTTGGTATCACGTCTCATGCAATCGTTGTTTCATCCACAGAAAGACATCAGTTAAACAGCTTCTAAACAATGTCATGCAGCATCAAAAAAGACATTTAATAAGCTTGTTAATCAACTAGAAATTAATAATTCCAGAGAGAAGCATTGTGCGGTATGCACTACATATTCATTATATTTTTATTGAACCTGTTAGCAATATATATATTTGTGTAGTTTTTATTAAAACCACAGTTTGTGTTTATATTACGACAATGAATCAGAAAAGAAGCAATTATATCATTAGAAAGTTGTCTAATGTGCTATTTTTTATGTCAGTTTTTTAGTAAATATTTTTTGTATACATTTTAAATAATTGTTTTAATATATTTTAAATGCATTTTTAAATAAACTTTATTTTCAGTTTCTATCTAAATGAAAAGTTTAATCTCAGTTTTGGGGAAAAAACTATTTTTTTGCATCACTTTGTTGCATTTTGAGTGTTTAATCTCAATTAGTGTTGTTGTAAATGCTATATACATAGAGGTGACTTGACTGTGTCAGTTTAAAATATCACGATGAGATGGTTTTTGATTTAAAGCTGGAAATAAACAGTTTTAGGATGCATGAGCGTTCTGGTGTTTGTAGGCGGCTAATTGAACGAGTGCTCTTTGGAGAACATGAGCGTCATCTTTAATTCCTGTAGCTGATAAAATATCAAACAAATGCATTTTGCATGTTTCTTTTTTCTCATTTTTCAATTCCGTTATTTTGGTAAGAACATAATTTGGACCCTAGCACAGTAAATCTCAAATCTCTTTCTTTTGTTCAGGGATGTTCATGCATTGGGTGTTATGGTTTTTCTATTGGGTTGTTCTACACCGCTCCTAAATATACTTCCTCCAAGCATTATCACAGAGACCAAAGGTTCATCTGATTCAGCGTTCTTGACCACATCAATGGCAACATAAAGCGTGTAAAATGATCGCACCCCTTTCAGACGCGTCAAACACATCAGTGCTCAAACAGGAGATTAAAGACGTAACACTCAAAGCGCTCGCTTCCAAAAGGTCCTCTAATTTCCGTTTCAAAAAAGCACTTAGATTTTTAAAGCAAAGAATACATTAGACAGGACAGCGTTTGAGACCCGAGGAGCCCACGGGTCGTCGTGTCCATCAGTGGTCAGTATTAAAGGACCGAACCCTCAGAACAAGTCATGCCTGCATTGTTCAAAGAAACCGGATAAAAGGAAAGAACCATATGCAAATAGATGTTGTGCTCTGATATATAATAGCCATGTTCGTTTGATGCCATATGAACACTGTCATCGCTGTGCATTCATTTATACTTGTGTGGGGGAAATATTGTGTTGTTTATTAGGAAATGAACACTGGAATACTCTCAGCAAGATTCATTTTTTGACTTTTTAAGATGCTAGATAAGTATGTTGGGTGAAATATGAGCCAGTCTTTTCTTGTAAGTGTACATGTGGATGGAGAGTTCTCAGTCACTATGGTCGTGTATGGGATCAGGGTCAGAAATAAACCGGTACTTGGGGCAAAAATGCCACCTTAATGAACAGAAATGCCTCTTAAATTCAAGATACTGGGGCAAAAATGCCACTTTAATGAACAGAAATGCCTCCCAAATTCAAGATACTGGGGCAAAAATGCCACTTTAATGAACAGAAATGCCTCCCAAATTCAAGATACTGGGGCAAAAATGCCACTTTAATAAACAGAAATGCCTCCCAAATTCAAGAACTGGGGCAAAAATGCCACTTTAATGACAGAAATGCCTCCCAAATTCAAGATACTGGGGCAAAAATGCCACTTTAATGAACAGAAATGCCTCCCAAATTCAAGATACTGGGGCAAAAATGCCACTTTAATAAACAGAAATGCCTCCCAAATTCAAGATACTGGGGCAAAAATGCCACTTTAATGAACAGAAATGCCTCCCAAATTCAAGATACTGGGGCAAAAATGCCACCTTAATGAACAGAAATGCCTCCCAAATTCAAGATACTGGGGCAAAAATGCCACTTTAATGAACAGAAATGCCTCCCAAATTCAAGATACTGGGGCAAAAATGCCACTTTAATAAACAGAAATGCCTCCCAAATTCAAGATACTGGGGCAAAAATGCCACTTTAATGAACAGAAATGCCTCCCAAATTCAAGATACTGGGTCAAAAATGCCACTTTAATGAACAGAAATGCCTCCCAAATTCAAGATACTGGGGCAAAAATGCTACTTTAATGAACAGAAAAGATACTGGGGCAAAAATGCCACCTTAATAAACAGAAATGCCTCCCAAATTCATGATACTGGGGCAAAAATGCCACTTTAATGAACAGAAATGCCTCCCAAATTCAAGATACTGGGTCAAAAATGCCACTTTAATGAACAGAAATGCCTCCCAAATTCAAGATACTGGGGCAAAAATGCCACTTTAATGAACAGAAATGCCTCCCAAATTCAAGAAACTGGGGCAAAAATGCCACTTTAATGAACAGAAATGCCTCCCAAATTCAAGATACTGGGGCAAAAATGCCACTTTAATGAACAGAAATGCCTCCCAAATTCAAGATACTGGGGCAAAAATGCCACTTTAATGAACAGAAATGATACTGGGGCAAAAATGGCACTTTAATGAACAGAAATGCCTCCCAAATTCAAGATACTGGGGCAAAAATGCCACTTTAATGAACAGAAATGCCTCCCAAATTCAAGAAACTGGGGCAAAAATGCCACTTTAATGAACAGAAATGCCTCCCAAATTCAAGATACTGGGGCAAAAATGCCACTTTAATGAACAGAAATGCCTCCCAAATTCAAGATACTGGGGCAAAAATGCCACTTTAATGAACAGAAATGATACTGGGGCAAAAATGCCACTTTAATGAACAGAAATGCCTCCCAAATTCAAGATACTGGGGCAAAAATGCCACTTTAATAAACAGAAATGCCTCCCAAATTCAAGATACTGGGGCAAAAATGCCACTTTAATGAACAGAAATGATACTGGGGCAAAAATGCCACTTTAATAAACAGAAATGCCTCTTAAATTCAAGATACTGGGGCAAAAATGCCACTTTAATAAACAGAAATGCCTCCCAAATTCAAGATACTGGGGCAAAAATGCCACTTTAATGAACAGAAATGCCTCCCAAATTCAAGATAGTGGGGCAAAAATGCCACTTTAATGAACAGAAATGCCTCCCAAATTCAAGAAACTGGGGCAAAAATGCCACTTTAATAAACAGAAATGCCTCCCAAATTCAAGATACTGGGGCAAAAATGCCACCTTAATAAACAGAAATGCCTCCCAAATTCAAGATACTGGGGCAAAAATGCCACTTTAATGAACAGAAATGCCTCCCAAATTCAAGATACTGGGGCAAAAATGCCACCTTAATAAACAGAAATGATACTGGGGCAAAAATGCCACCTTAATAAACAGAAATGCCTCCCAAATTCAAAATGGGGCAAAAATGCCCTTTAATGAACAGAAATGCCTCCCAAATTCAAGATACTGGGGCAAAAATGCCACCTTAATAAACAGAAATGATACTGGGGCAAAAATGCCACTTTAATGAACAGAAATGCCTCCCAAATTCAAGATACTGGGGCAAAAATGCCACTTTAATTAACAGAAATGCCTCCCAAATTCAAGATACTGGGGCAAAAAAATTCCCTGCTAAAGAAACTAAATAGCCATTAAAGAGAAACGTTAAAAAATGAATAAAATTGTTGATTGCAGCATTACATTTCAATCTGCTTATGTTGCATACATTTTTAACCAATTGTTTTCGTGCAGCGTTGAGCATTTTAACCAATCACACACATCTATCCTGAGCCAATCAGAGTTCTGTCTAGTCTGCTAGTTTCTACACTTCAGGAAAGTCTGTCATCATAAAGACAAAGAGATTGATTCGTTTGTTGTAACGGGAATGTCATCGAGCGCGTCAGTGACGGAGAAGGTTTTTTGCTCACTTTATTCCCAGTTTAAATAACTGTTTTATTTTTCATGCTGGTAAGGTAACCAATGTGAAGTCTTCATTTTATGATACATTAAATACGAAGTAAACTATTTCATAAATGTTCTCAACTTTTGTCTGTGTATAGCCTGCAAGATTATGATCTGCCTTTTCCCCAAAACAATATCAAGATCAATGACTTGCAATAATGTTGTAGCCAAGCTTCAGAAATATGATTTGACTGTCAAAAAGTGACTATTGCACAAGAATTACACGTTTTATTCTGTTCACTTAAAACAAATCACAGTTTTTTGTTATTTAAAAAAATGCTCTAAAAAGTAGATGGTTGACTAAAAGCATTGCAAGAAGTATATGTTTTATTTCATAGATTGAAAACAGATTGAACATTATACAAACTGGCCAAAGAAAATACTTTTGGTCTCGAGTATTGAAATGAAATGGCCGTATATGGAATAGCTTGAAAATTTTCTTTTTTTTTGTGGCTTTAATCCCTGGGTTTGATTACAGGTGTTTAATGGTGAACACTCATTATGATGGACTTGGCAAATCTGTCCAATTCTGTAGGAAACGCAGTCTGAAAGTCTCACACATGTGCACAGATGAAAAGACGCTCGTATGAAAGGCGCAGCAGTCAGAAGTTTGGCCAAGAAATGCAGCTACTTCCAGCCATGCAACCGCCATGACACATCGTGTCAAACAACATGCTGTTAGCATTAGCAAACTGGATTTCACATGAGTTATTGAAGGCCATTTGTAAACACAGACATGAAAGCAAACAAGCTCTTGTGCTGCTGGCCTTGATCATCAAAGGCGTATCGATCAAGTGGCTCTTTCCCATTGATTCCTTCAGCAAATTATTCAACATATGACACGCTCGTGTGCTTTCAAGCATCAGACTTCAACTGAGCAGCTTCTTATTGTGTGTGTGTCTGTGTGTGTGTGTTTCTTACAGTCCAACAAAGTGTCGGTGGTCCAGCAGGGGATGCATCCTCTGACGCCGCTGCTGCCGTACGATCACTTCAACCCCAGTCCTCCACACATTCCCACAGACGTCAGCCAGAAACCAGGTAACACATGATCTAAAATCTCACCGGAGGAGCGGCATTCACAGCAGTAAAATAGCTAATACACACACACACACACACACACACACACACACCACACACACACACAGACACACACAGACACACACACACAGACACACACACACAGACACACACACACACACACACACACACACAGACACAGACGCACGCACGACACACACACACACACACACACACACACACACACACACACACACACACACACACACACACACACACACACACACACACACACACACGTGTTGTTATTTTCTCATGATCTCCATCCAAACCCAAGAGCTGCAGTTTGGCAGTGGAACACAAAAACAGTGTTTTTGAAATATGGTTTCCTAGTGAAAAATAAACGTACGAAAATCTAGTAGAAATATATTTATTTCATGCTAAGCATGCTACAAATACATATTTATGTGCTTAATAAAAATACCCTGCTATTGTACTTTTGGTGTACTAATCTTGGTATGCTAAAAGTCTGCTACATTGGAACAAATTGAAACAAATAATGCACTATAATAGTGTAAAAGTAGTGCTGAGGTCCATCTAAAGATACATTGTGTCTTTGATTGGGCTAAAGTGCAGCTTAGGTACACTTTAAATCTTGCATTTAAAGACCGATATTATTCAAAGATCATACAACCCTCATCAAAAGTGACATTAAAACACATTTTAGGCTTAATATTAAGAAGTGTGCATTGTGCACAAGTAGTACTCCAAATAAAGTGTAATCTATATTTTGATATCAGTAAGTCTTGAACGATATGTGAGTAGATATGGGAATGAACGATTCCTTTAATGCAGCAACTGTAAACAGCCTACAGTTAATACACTATACACAGTATACTTCATGTCATGTTTAATACACAAATGTCTAAGGCCTTGATCATCAAACTGAGCACTAAATATCATTACGTAAGTATCTGCTATACTGTTATAAAGATCTCATTGATTTACATGACAAGAATCAGAATTTCGTCACTTTTTGTCCATATAAATATCAGCATCTGCACAAAAGTGCATTTTTTTTATTCTCTGAATAAGTTTTTTTTCTTCCATATTCTCACTGTATCGTCATAAATGAGCCATAAAAGCCTGATCTTTCAAATATGATAACACAAAAACACATAAGCAAACCTGGCCTTGTTTGTTGGATGACTAGTCGTCTAGTCAAGTGATATTACCCATCTTTACTACAGCAATGAGTTCACTGCACCTTCTTAATAACTTTGAAATTGACTGTTGAAAAGGTAAATTGAGTGTAAATGACAGATTCTGGTATGTTTCCCATTACCTATAGTTCAAAAGGGTCATGAAATGAGAAACCAAAATTCCCTCGATCTTTTGCCCCGCCCACCTATTCTACATCACTGCCTGTTTAGCTCCGCCCACCGATTCTACATCACTGCCTGTTTAACCCCGCCCACCGATTCTACATCACTGCCTGTTTAGCCCCACCCACCGATTCTACATCACTGCCTGTTTAACCCCGTCCACCGATTCTACATCACTGCCTGTTTAACCCCGCCCACCGATTCTACATCATTGCCTGTTTAACCCCACCCACCGATTCTACATCATTGCCTGTTTAACCCCGCCCACCGATTCTACATCACTGCCTGTTTAGCCCCACCCACCGATTCTACATCACTGCCTGTTTAACCCCGCCCACCGATTCTACATCACTGCCTGTTTAGCCCCGCCCACCGATTCTACATCACTGCCTGTTTAACCCCGCCCACCGATTCTACATCACTGCCTGTTTAACCCCGCCCACCGATTCTACATCATTGCCTGTTTAACCCCGCCCACCGATTCTACATCATTCTAACCCCGCCCACATCATCACTGCCTGTTTAACCCCACCCACCGTTTACATCACTGCCGTTTAAACCCACCCACCGATTCTATATCATTCTAGCCCCGCCCACATCATCACTGCCTAACCCCACCGTTTATTGCCTGTTTAGCCCCGCCCACCGATTCTACATCATTGCCTGTTTAACCCCGCCCACCGATTCTACATCACTGCCTGTTTAACCCCGCCCACCGATTCTACATCATTGCCTGTTTAACCCCGCCTGATTTACATCACTGCCTGTTTAACCCCGCCCACCATTCTACATCATTGCCTGTTTAACCCCGCCCACCGATTCTACATCATTGCCTGTTTAACCCCGCCCAACGATTCTACATCATTGCCTGTTTAACCCCGCCCAACGATTCTACATCATTGCCTGTTTAACCCCGCCCACCGATTCTACATCATTGCCTGTTTAGCCCCACCCACCGATTCTACATCACTGCCTGTTTAGCTCCGCCCACTAATTCTAAATCACTATGTTTAGCCCAGGCTAGATTCTACATCATTGCCTGTTTAACCCCGCCCACCGATTCTACATCACTGCCTGTTTAACCCCGCCCACCGATTCTACATCACTGCCTGTTTAGCTCCGCCCACTAATTCTAAATCACTATGTTTAGCCCAGGCCAGATTCTGCATCACTGCCTGTTTAGCCCCGCCCACCGATTCTACATAAGTCGGTTTAGCCCCGCCCACCGATTCTGTTTAGCCCCGCCCACCGATTCTACATCACTCTGTTTAGCCCCGCCCACCGATTCTACATCACTTTGTTTAGCCCTGCCCACCGATTCTACATTACTCTGTTTAGCCCCGCCCACCGATTCTACATAAGTCGGTTTAGCCCCGCCCACCAATTCACACATGTAGCGTAAATAACGAGCGAGGCGAACGCAGGTCTATGCAGAAACCAAGTGATAAAGATACTCTGAAGACAACAAGACGCTGTGCAGTGCCAAGCTGTGGAAAAACAGTGTTTGCATTGCCTTTCTTCTTCGTTAGGAAAGAGTGAATGAACTTTATTTTTAATGAAGATCCAGACCACATCAGTAAGAACTTGATCCTTTGTTAAATTCATTTTATCGCGGATTCGTTTACAAACAAAGCACAATTCGACGCAGGATTTTCAGAAAGATTGAAACTAAAAGACGATGCTGCTTCGACTATATTGGATCCGACAATAAGGTTGCAACACGTGTGAGTAACTGTTTTTATTACGTTTGTCTGGTAAACAGATGGTTTGATATGAGTATTATATGCTTATTTAACCTATGTCACAGCACATCTATTAGCCAATCACAGCAGTGGGTGTTTACTTCAGAGTCTACAATCTGCCACGCCTATTAAAAAAATGATGTTTTTTGATGTAAAAATCTTGCTAGCATTATAAGTGGACCTCAGAGAACAGTACAAAATAAAAGACAGAGGCAGTTCATGACCCCTTTAAGGCCTGTTTTAAGAGGTTGATGGGCTGGACTGTGGTCCGACACCTGTCCTCGTGTCATTGTGTGTAAATCAGACTCAACCACCGTGACCCGACGCGCTCACATGACCATGTTGATTCGGGTCTGAAATGTGATATGACTGTACATCCAGGTAAAGTACATGGTGGAGCACAAACAGTGAACGTTTGAACCTCTGGCACTTACTGTACGTGAAGGGTTTAGGTTTTACTGTACTTTGTTTGATATCTTGATGGTGTTTTCTCAGCGCTTGCGGTCCAGTCATCTCAGGCATCGGTTTGATCGCTTTCACTTTCGCCATGTGGATCGTGTCTTATATTGAAAGACCTGTCTGCCGTTCAGACATTTCCATCAAGAATTGCTCATTTTACCTTCAGTCGGCTGCGCTGGGAATGTTTTGACGGCTTGTTTTGAAAATGAGTTATTATAAGAAATGTTTACTTGAAGTCATGACTAATAATTGGGTTTGTGTGCTATCAGAGAGGATTCACACATGATGCAGAATTGAAGGAGTTAAAATTAAAATGGAAAGAAATTCATAAACTGTATTTGTCAGCCGTTTGGAAACATTATGATTCATATATGTAGTCTGAAATATTATTACAGTATATTTTAAAACTATAATCAACACTGGATTTTCAGCGTCATTGCTCCAGTCTTCAGAAAATGTTTTACACAAAGCAGCAAAAGCATGATTAATACCATTAGTACCAATAATAACTGAGCAGCAAATCTGCATATTATTATGATTTCTGAAGATCACGTGACACTGAAAACTGGAGTAATGATGCTGAAAATTCACAGAAATAAATCACATTTTTACAATACATTCATATAAAATGAGTTATTTTTTACTATATTACTGTTTTTATTGTAATTTTAAGCACATAAATGCAGCCTTGGTGAGCAGAAGAGTCTTTTTTAATAAAATAAATAATAATAAATAACTAAAACTGGCCGGTCCTGTAGATTTGCATTATATAATATTAATAAGATCAGGAACATGCATTACTGTACAACTCCTTGTTCAAAGAGAACGCTCTTGCATTCTGTCCAGACTCCCAAAATGACTATTGCAATACTCTACCTCCCAAAGTGAACGACGCAGGTCTTACAGTACCAGTTCCATCAAAGAGAACGACGCAATTACTGTACCATCCCAAAATGAACGACTGCAAGATTAATCTGTACCATGAGCCGAAAAGAACGCACGTCACACCTCTGTTCATCACGCATTTGCACTGGCTACCAATAGCTGCTCAACGACGCATTACTGTACCATCCCAAAGAGAAGACGCATTAATGTACCATGCCTACAGAAGACCTCTGGTTCTGCACGACCATTACTTACCTCCCAAAGAGAACGACGCATTACTGTACCATCCCAAAGAGAAGACTTACTGTACCATCCCAAAGTGAACGACGCATTACTGTACCATCCCAAAGTGAACGACGCATTACTGTACCATCCCAAAGAGAACGACGCATTACTGTACCATCCCAAAGTGAACGACGCATTACTGTACCATCCCAAAGAGAACGACGCATTACTGTACCATCCCAAAGTGAACGACGCATTACTGTACCATCCCAAAGAGAACGACGCATTACTGTACCATCCCAAAGAGAACGACGCATTACTGTACCATCCCAAAGTGAACGACGCATTACTGTACCATCCCAAAGAGAACGACGCATTACTGTACCATCCCAAAGTGAACGACGCATTACTGTACCATCCCAAAGTGAACGACGCATTACTGTACCATCCCAAAGAGAACGACGCATTACTGTACCATCCCAAAGAGAACGACGCATTACTGTACCATCCCAAAGTGAACGACGCATTACTGTACCATCCCAAAGTGAACGAATTACTGTACCATGAACGACGCATTACTGTACCATCCAAAGTGAACGACGCATTACTGTACCATCCCAAAGTGAACGACGCATTACTGTACCATCCCAAAGTGAACGACGCATTACTGTACCATCCCAAAGTGAACGACGCATTACTGTACCATCCCAACTGTACCGTCCCAAAGTGAACGACGCATTACTGTACCATGAACCCAACTGTACCGTCCCAAAGTGAACGACGCATTACTGTACCATCCCAAAGAGAACGACGCATTACTGTACCATCCCAAAGAGAACGACGCATTACTGAACAAAGTGACGCATTACTGTACCATCCAAAGTGAACAAAGTACCATCCCAAAGAACGACGCATTACTGTACCATCCCAAAGAGAACGACGCATTACTGTACCATCCCAAAGTGAACGACGCATTACTCCCAAAGTGAACGACGCATTACAAACCGTGAACGACGCATTACTGTACCGTCCCAAAGAGAACGACGCATTACTGTCCCAAAGAGAACGACCATTACTGTCCCAAAGTGAACACGCATTACTGTACCATCCCAAAGTGAACGACGCATTACTGTACCATCCCAAAGTGAACGACGCATTACTGTACCATCCCAAAGTGAACACGCATTACTGTACCATCCCAAAGAGAACGACGCATTACTGTACCAAAGTGAACGACAAAGAGAACATTACTGTACCGTACCATCCCAAAGTGAACGACGCATTACTGTACCATCCCAAAGTGAACGACGCATTACTGTACCATCCCAAAGTGAACGACGCATTACTGTACCATCCAAAGAGAACAAAGTACCATCCCAAAGAGAACGACGCATTACTGTCCCAAAGGGAACGACCATCCCATCCCAAAGTGAACGACGCATTACTGTACCATCCAAAGTGAACAAAGTACCATCCCAAAGAGAACGACGCATTACTGTACCATCCCAAAGTGAACGACGCATTACTGTACCATCCCAAAGTGAACGACGCATTACTGTACCATCCCAAAGTGAACGACGCATTACTGAACGACGCATTACTACCATCCAAAGTGAACGACGCATTACTGTACCATCCCAAAGAGAACGACGCATTACTGTACCATCCCAAAGAGAACGACGCATTACTGAACCATCCCAAAGATACACAAAATCACTTTCACGGACTTTCACATTAACTGTTCCCATCTGGTGATGACCTCGAACTCAATCCAGCAGCTGAATCCTTACCATCTTCAAGAAACGGCTAAAAACACATCTCTTCCATCTTTATTTGACCCTCGAACTCTAGCACTCTCTATTATAATTCTATTTAATCTAATCTGTCTTCTTTTTATTTTAAAAACACACATTTGACCCTCTATCAATTGCATATTTATTCTCTAACAGCTAGCTTTTCTTGTAAAACTAACACTAGGTTTCTTTTTTCTATATTCTATATACTTCTCTACGTGTACTGCGTTCGGCTAACCAGGACTTGTAATAGCACTCCCATGTTGTTGCTCTTTTGTTGGTTTTGATTGCTTCTATAATGTCATCATTTGTAAGTCGCTTTGGATAAAAGCATCTGCTAAATGACTAAATAAATAAATAAATACATCACAATCATAATACTGTAACTGCTGTACATGTTATTTACAAAATACATTTAATTTTTATTCATACATTAAACATAATAAATATTAGAATATATAAATATTGGCCCATTTAATTAGCATTTATATTTTATCTGTATAAACTCAATTTAGTGCATTACATTTAGATATTTCAGTTCATCTTATTGTGATTATTATTCCGCAGTTCTCTAAAAGTTTGTTAACCTAGTTTTGAGTAAAGTAGGTGTTTTTTTAGGCTCGTCAACATGAGATTTTCATGTAGATTCAGTTGTTATTACTGTAACGGAGGAACAGTCATTATGTATAACTGTAACATTTGTTTATATCCTTTGTTGTATGACGCATTATTGAATACAACTGATTAGAAAAAATAACACATTAAACATTAATGTAATTGCTAAACATGTACAGTAGTTGATAAGTTCAGTGATATGCAAAAAATATAAATATTGAGCTCTAAGTGACTTTTTATATGTCTATACAGTGTTTTATTCATCTGCCACAATAATGCAGTTTCATTTATATATGTATCCATACATACAATTATTTATGTTTAATTTGCTCAATTAAATAATATGTTAATTACAGTAATGGGCTGTGCTTAATTGTCTTAGTTTCAAGGTTCGTTTATTCGTCACATACTCAATTATACAGAATATAATCAGTAGTGAATGGACAGTGCAAAATACGTAACACAACACAAGAGAATATATATAAATATAGGTGTAAAAAAAAACATAAAGTTGTGCTATAAAATAAAATGTGCAATACAGTATACTGTGGACTTGATAAATAATAATATAAACAGGGATGTGCAAACAGGTTGTACCGGGTTTATACACATAGCAGCTATACAGATGATGGAGAATAATGAATATTTCACAGTTTATTAAATTGAGTCCTGTAAATGTTATTCGACCGAGTTTGAGTTTAGGAGCCTGATAACCTGAGAGAAGAAGCTCCTCAGTCTCTCAGTCCGGTAGTCAAGATAAACCTGAAGTAGTGACAGATACGAAGTCCAGTTCTGACAGTTTGATTAAATTAATGATGTTAAGAAGTGTGAAGAATAGACACGGTGAATCGGTCTATAAGACGCGTTTGTCTTGAGGTGAGCTGCAGGTTCTCAGGTAGATCACATTCCAGCATGGCAGCTTTATTGAGGGTTTGCTTCACAAACAGGCCCAGAGCAAATCCAAATTACAGTCATCAAGCAGCATTCTTCAGCAAACACAGGCCGCGCGTAACTGCAGGGTGCTGCTGACAAATGACTTCCTGCTGAAAGGACACAGAATGCCATCAAGATGGTTTTACCTGCAGACGACGTGCAAATTCAGTCGTGCTCGAAGATATGAAGCTGTTCAGAAGAAAACATAGACACTTCGTGTCGTCTGTAATCTCCTCTAGAGCTTCAGAAGACGTCTCGAAGTGTGCTCAGATTACCCAGATCTCGATATGACCTACTGTATAACAGCTGTCATTTCCATTTCTAACAAGGAGAAACATCTGTTTATGCTTGTATTAACCATAACTGAAAGTGTCCTGAAGGTCAGTCTATCAGAGGTTCATGAGGTACAGAGAGATGTGTGCTGCTTCTGAATGCTCTTTACTGTGTTATCAGTATCTCCGTGATGCTCAATCCAGTCATACAAATGATATTTACAGTATCATGCACAGAATATATGAGAGCATGAACACATGAGCTGCTCTGAGAGTCACTGCACAATCTCCTTTGAGACAAACTACCATCAAATACACGCTAAAGACGCCAAATACACACAAACTCATAACTGCCGTGCAGTGCACTGTGCTTCTCAAAGGAAGCATGATCATGTAATCATTTCTCACACAACTTTTCTTCCATGTTTTAATTGAAATGGTGAACATGAATGCCAAAAATCAAAGGAATCATCACACTTTCATTTGAGTGCATTTTAAAATGTTAATTATTAATGCATTTATTTTATTACCACGGTTTATGACAATAAATGTGTATTAAATATAAATACAGATAAAATAATAAATAAATAAAGCATCATATGGCTCTATTTTTGTTAATAATAATAATAATTTGTTAAATTGTCATTAATGTTTTTTTTTAATCGATTGATTAGACATGCTTTTTGCAAATTAAATCAAATTATTAAAAATAAGAGGAAAATTTTAATTTAGGGAAATTACATTAAAATAGTTTTCATTAGGCTATAAAAACATAAAGACTATTTATTTCAAATATTTATTAACAATTATCAACAACAAAATATTCTATTTAACTAAAAGCTGTTTTTTTTTTTTTTTTATTCATCAAAGAATCCTGAAAAAAGTATCACAGTTTCCAAACAAATATTAACCAGCACAACTGTTTCCAAAATTAATAATAAATCAGCATATAATTATGATTTCTGAAGATCATGTGACACTGAAGACTGGAGTAATGATGCTGAAAATACAGCTGCGCATCACAGAAATAAATAATACTTTAAAGTATATTAAAATAGAAAACCAGTATTTTAAATTGCAATAATATTTCACAATATTATATTTTTTACCAAATAAATGCACCCTTGATGCGCAGAAGAGACTTCTTTAAAGATATATATATATTTCTGATACAAAAAAAACACACAAAAAATGACAAAAACAACACAAGTATTAAACCGACTGACTAAAATAAATAAAAACAAGACATAAAAACAGATTGAGAATAGTAAGAGTGTAATGAGACGGTATCTGACTGATACTAAAGTAACGAGCGCATGAAGACATGCGTGACGGAGGAGAGACACCTGACTTCCTCTTCCTCTTCCTCTACTCTTTTTTACATGCAGGCTATATAAAGAAATACATATTCAGAATAGCGGAGGCTCAGTATTGGGGTTTAATGGCTGATTTTCAATATTTGGTTTGCTTTCAGGGAAAAAGTGACTCCTGCATTTCTTAACCCCTTCAGACCTGAGACATTTTTTTTCCTCCCATGTCTTTACATTGTTTAGTCAGTGTATAAAAAATTATGTACAAAATATATACAAATTGTAATTTCATTCATTAGTTATGCTATGTCCTCGGTAGAGGTCATCGGGACTCAATTTCTTAAAAAACATTGAAAGACATGAATGAACATGCATAGGCAAAAACAATAGATTTTTAAAATCACCAAAACATTTTTAGTTTAAGATTTTTTTTTTAACCAAACTTTTTATAAAGATGATTCTCAACTATGTCATAACTGAATGATTTGATATAACTTTTTTCTTTCTGCAAAATGTGTGTAAAATGGCCACAAACGGGTTTTCTCATAATATACAATGTATCTATAAACTAAATCTAATTTGCATATTAATGTGTTCTTGGGGAAACATGTAATGAAAAAAGAAGTGCAATAATGGGAGTAGTAATTGACAAGATTTTCATAATAATATATAATATTTCACAGAATATTGAGATATAATTTATTTCCTATTCATTTGTTATGTCTCCCAAAATGGGTAATAAACATGCTTTTAGTCCCGGTGTGTATGAAATCATCATGTTTCGTAACAGAAAGCATATTTTGATTTAAACCCCATAACATTTTCCTGAGATGTTGATTTATGACACACAGTTTAAATGAGACTGATGTAAATATTTCTGATATTTCTGAAGAGCAAGGAGAGGCCCTGAATGTGTTCTGTACGGCAGCATGTACAGTCTCAGAGGAATCAATATAATGTCCTCACATGAGACCGCAGGGTTATTTCTGTCAGTCTCCCAGCAGCAGCTGGACGCCGTCGGTTCGTTAATAACGTCCTCTCTCTCTCTCTCTCTCTCTCTCTCTCTCTCTCTCTCTGTCTCTCTCTCTCTCTCTCTCTCTCTCTCTCTCTCTCTCTCTCTCTCTGTCTCTCTCTCTCTCTCTCTCTCTCTCTGTCTCTCTCTCTCTCTCTCTCTCTCTCTCTCTCTCTCTCTCTCTCTCTCTCTCTCTCTCTCTCTCTCTCTCTCTCTCTCTCTCTCTCTCTCTCTCTCTCTCTCTCTGTCTCTCTCTCTCTCTCTCTCTCTCTCTCTCTCTCTCTCTCTCTCTCTCTCTCTCTCTCTCTCTCTCTCTTCCTCTCTTCTCTCTCTTCCTCTCTCTGTCTCTCTGTCTCTCTCTGACTCTCTCTCTCTCTCTCTCTCTCTGTCTCTCTCTCTCTCTCTCTCTCTCTCTCTCTCTCTCTCTCTCTCTCTCTCTCTCTCTCACAGGTGTTCACAGGCATCATCAGTCGCAGGAGATCTCCGGCTTCTACTCGCTGCCTCAAGGCCAGATCACTTCGTCCATGAACTGGTGAGATATCTCAAGTCCCTTCAGCGTCCACTCGTCTCTCCTCATATCTGCTGAATACACTTTTAATGTGAAGTGGCCCAGGATTTTAATGGTTTAAGTGAATGTTTATAAACACAAAACTTTAATAGGTTTTTAAATTCAAATGAATGAAGGCGTCTTTGGCTACATTGTGTTTTAGTTTAAGAAATGACTAATTTTGTGATTTATTTTAATGTACTTGTGCCATGAATTTGTGTCGCTTTGTGCTCCAGTTTTGTTAGTTTTGTTTGTTTATTTACTACAGTTTTTTAAGTTACTGATTTTAAAATATAAATCATGAATATTTAAGTAGTAGGTAAGTAGTTTAAGATGAGATTTAGATTTAAAGGAATGGCATTTTTTATTATTTCATTTAAAAAGTGATTATGAAATATGACAATGTTTTAGTTGCACCCATAATGTATTTCTCGCAATGTAAAAAAAACATTCCTTTTTGAGTTAAACATTTCATTTTTTTTATATCTTGTTTACTATTTGACATGATGTGCCGTCATAGTTGAGCGCTGATATGACTCTGTATGGTCTTGTGTGATAAAGCGGTGAGCTGATTTGGACAGAAACTCAGCTAGTGTGTGTGTGTGTGTGTGTGTGTGTGTGTGTGTGTGTGTGTGTGTGTGTGTGTGTGTGTTTGAATGAGTGTGTGTGTGCGTGCGTGCGTGCGTGTGAGAGAGTGTGTGTGTGTGTGTGTGAGTGTGTGTGAGAGTGTGTGTGAGTGAGTGTGAGTGTCTGTGAGCATGCGTGCGTGCGTGTGTGTGAGTGTGCGTGTGTGTGTGGATCTGCTGATTCAAGCCGTGTGTTGATAGAGTCATGCTCTCCGTTAACCTGGAGTCTGTCAAGGCCTGAGAAAACAATTCTGCCTAGCCTTCATTACTCCTGTTACTGCCTTTGACCATTGCCTGTCTGACCTCCCTTGTCTGTAACGAAGAGGCAGTGAGGTTAGATCCAATTGCAGCTTTAATACAGACAAGGGAGGTCAGACAGGCAATGGTCAAAGGCAGTAACAGGAGTAATGAAGACTAGGCAGAATTAGCAACAGGGACAATGCAGAGGTCGGGGCAGGCGGCAGACAGAGAAGATATCACAAGGCAGGCAGGGTCAAGAAGGCAGGCAGCAAATGGTCAGAGTCGTATAGGCAGTCCAGGTAAACACAGGGATACAGGGGAAACGCTCAGAATGTCAGCCGGGGCAAAACAAGACTTCGCGGTGAGTGCATGTAAGAGTGCTGCTTAAATGTGTGTGTGTGAATGAGGTGCAGGTGTGGTGAGACAATCAAGTCTGATTGAATATTGCTTGTTTCACAGCTGTGTAATTGGTGCAATGGATTTGGATGGAAATGCATTTTGAAAATATGTGTCGTAGTGCAGTGAATGATGGGAGTTGTAGTCCATGGGTGATGTGCAGTAGTAGTGTGGTGAGAGGCAACCAGATTCGTGACACATACATTTAGTCAGAAATATTTTTTGAGTGCATCATTTGAATCAGTATTTATATATATATTCCATGTTATTTATTTATAATTTTTTTATTCAGTTTGACTTTTTGTTTTTTTGTTTTTTTTTGCGCATCAAGTTAATTATATATATATGTGTAATAAAATGGACTGATACGGGGGAAAAAGCATTGAAAGGGAGGTTCAAAAAGACATGAAAATCCACGACTGCGGCTGAAATCTATCAGTGATTAGAAAGAAATCCTCGTCAGTGGAGATTAATATGAGCTGCTTCAGTACCAGGATGATGAAGATGATGAAGATGATCCCAAACACAGCCAAGCAAACTCTCGACTGGTTTCAGAGAAAGAGAATATCACCGGACTCGAATCCAATAGAAAACAAGAGCTAAAGGTCAGAGTTCACAGAAACACAGCTGAGCAATGCTTGTGATAGTTTCTCCTGCAGGAGGCGTTACTAACAAAGAGTTTCGTAAATACATTTCAGTCACACTTGTTCCCTCTCAGTCCATTTTATTACAGAACTTCATTTCTGAACTTATGTGTTTTGTTTTATTTGTATGAATGGACTGCTTGGCTTGTTACAGACATCTGGTGAAAATGTCATATCAACAGCATCTTCAGAAATACATTTACTGAGACAAATGATGACGTGCTCATTTTACTCACTGTATAGATATAGTTAAGTATAGTCAAGGCCCTGCGTGATCAAAAAAGCACTAGTATTGAAGTTGAGCGTGAGGTTTTCTGCCTCTATTGGTCAGACGAACAGTTAGTCCCGCCCCAAGCACAGTGTTCAGTGTTTGGAAAGCAGTTAAGTCTTCAGCAAATGCACCGCCGGAGTCTGTAACTCTGTCCCCGACCCACAGGCCCAATCAGCCTGTCTATCCTCTGCCCTCCTGCGGCTTCAGACAGTCCTTCTCCTCCAGCCTCCAGAGCAGCTCCTCCTTCCCCAGGTACAGTACCAGACCTCACCTGTGCTTCCTGCTTCAGCCGTGTGTGTGTGTCGCCGCTGAGCCCTCGTCCAGAACCCCGACTCCTGCCGAGCCTCGCTTACAGGAACGCTCCGGGATCTGCTCTTCTGACTCTATTCAGCTAAAACATGCATTCAGCTCGTAAGCCGTGCGTTATAGTGGTTTACACGGCTGTGACTCGAGTGTGACGCTGGAGCACAGAACCAGTCATGAGGGTCAATTCTTGAAATTGAGATTTATGCATCATCTGAAAGCTGAATAAATAATCTTTCCATTGATGAAAACCATTATTATAAATTGTAATAATATTTCACAATTTTGCAGTTTTTTCTGTATTTTTATTAAATAAATGCAGCCTTGATGAGCAGAAGAGACTTCTGTATATATATATATATAAATAAATCTATATAAAGTCTCTGACAAGCTGCAATAGAAATACATGTTTGCTTGAGTCTTTAGTGATTTTGCAGTGTTGATTTTTGTCAAAGAGCATGGAAACTAGTAGAGGCCTGCTCTATTTTGGCACGAATGCCGTACCCACAACTCAACATGAAAGTTAATCGTTGGTCTCTGTGGAAATACAGTTACACTGGACTGACTGATCACACGACCGGCCCTCAGCTGTACGCTGTGTGATTTTTGAGTTGCTTTTGCATATTGAAGTACTTTCTTGTGTTTCCGCAACAACACACACACAGACACACACACACACACACATATACACACACACAGACACACACACACACACACACACACACACACATATACACCTACACACACACTCACACACACACACACACAGACACACACACACACACACACACACACACACACACACACACACACACACACACACACACACACACACACACACAGACACACACACACACACACACATTCACACACACACACACACACACACACACACACACACACACACACACACACACACACACACATTCACACACACACACACACACACACACACACACACACACACACACACACACACACACACACACACATACACACACACACACACAGACACACACACACACACACACACACACACACACACACACACACACACACACACACACACACACACTCGTTTATAGAGTCCAGACTCTTCTCGAGTCTTCATCAAGCCGTTTGTTTGGTCAGCTCAACTCAAAGTGGATTATGGGAGGATGGCTTTTCCCATCAGAATCCTTCAATCAAATCCTTCCTCTGTAACCCAAAACCCGAATCAGATGAACAAATCATGTTAATATGCTTACACGCAGTAATAAATCCAAGCTGTGGAGACGGTTTTATTCGGATGTCAACAGACGACGCACATCTTTGTTCAATTCTTCTGGTGTCAAAGGCACAAATCCAAAAGGCTTTGTTGAGCTGTAATGCTTTCTGCTGTCCTTCCCATCAGGATTGGCTGTTCAAACATTAGTGCTGCTGTAGACTCGGCTTTGTCTCGCAGAGATTGAAGAGTTTTTATTAAACGCTTGCTTGTTTTCTCTCAGGCAGGACCAGGTCGTGTGTGTTTTGCAGTATGTGCTTGCGGTGCAGATAGAGCGCCAGCTGCTGGTCACATGACGCATCGATGCTTCATTACACTTTTTTTCTTGCTTGCACACAAAATCTGTCCTTGTCACAACAAGCTGACACTCAAACACCAGAAGCACACACCAAATCTGCAAAACCAGACACTAATTCTCAGCCAACTTCATAAAACACTTCTCAATGTTACACACAAAAAATCTATCAGGAGGTTTCTTGATTTCCTTTTTTAAACACGACTGATTAAAATGCTCCTCACATGTGCTTCTCTGAACACCAACCAATCGATAAACACACATCTACACAACTACACACGCTTGATGTGTGTCTTTTCTTTGGTGCTGTGTAATACTGAATTCACAACCACAAATGCTTACAAGTAAAAAAAGTTTGCTTGCAATCTTGCTTTCGTGTATACTGTGATTTTTTTAACATCTGTCAATCTTGCACACAGAAGCTTGAGGAGGTGTTGAATAACGGTGTGGATATGATACAGAAATATAATATTATGGCAAAGCTGTTTGCTTTTGAGATGTGTTTCTGATATTTTGAAAGCAGTGCTTTATTTTGCAGGAGATGTGAGGCATTTTGTGTGCGCAATTGTGTGTAAAGTATTGAAAATGTGTGGAAAAAAAACTGTAAGCGGGAACTCAAACCAACACTTTTTGTTCTTGTCATTGCAAAGTCTTTTCTAATGCATCATGTGTTTATCTGATGTGTTGGTGAGTTCCCTTTTAATACAGACGGAGCTATAAAATCTCATTGTGTGGGCTGAAATAACTGGCATGTTCATGTGTGTGTGTGTGTGTGTGTGTGTGTGTGTGTGTGTGTGTGTGTGTGTGTGTGTGTGTGTGTCTGTGTGTGTGTGTGTGTAGGTTCTCTCATTCTCTGATGCTTCAGTCCGGCATGCACCCTACAGGCATCCCACACCCCGCGATAGTGCCTTCCTCCGGCAAACAGGAGCACGACCATTACGACAGGAACATTTACACGTAAGTTCTCCTGCAGATCTGATGCTTTCAATGAATAGAGCACAGAACAGACCTGGGGCCTCGCTTATAAAACATGCAGACGCACAAGTTTGATCTCAAAGCCACGGGAGCGTTCATATCTATAAACACGGTCTTTGTGTGGAGAAGTGCTTCGGGCCTGAGGGTCTGAGCAGACGTACGCACTTGTCCTTGTGTCAAATTGAAGTACTGCAGGTATTTGGAAATATAAGCCGCAGCCATGATGATGATAATGATAATAATAATAATGTGCATTTCGGTTAATTTGCCTGACAGATATCAGATGCTGGATACTTGCTTAACTGTTAACAGACAAGATTAGAATGTTAAATAAAAACAGAAATGAGATTTTAAAAAGTGACTCGTTAATAATGTTAATAATGCCATAAATGTGCAAATATCACCATAAACAGAATCCGAGTTTTGACATGTCATCATGCATCTGCCGCACATTTGTGACCCTAGACCACAAAACCAGTAATAGGGGTCAATTTTTTGAAACTGAGATGTATACATCATCTGAAGCTGATTAAATAATCTTTCCATTGATGTATGGTTTGTTATGATTGGACAGTATTTGGCTGAGATACAACTATTTTAAAATCTGGAATCCGAGGGGGCAAAATATTGAGAAAATCATCTTTAAAGTTGTCCAAATGAAGTTCTTAGCAATGCAGATTACTAAGTTTTGATATATTTACGGTAGGAAATGTACTAAATATCTTCATGGAACATGATCTTAATATCCTAACGATTTTTGTCATAAAATAAAAATCTATAATTTTGACCCATACAGTGAATTGCTGGCTATTGCTACAAACCTGTGCTACTTATGACTGCTTTTGTGCTCCAGGGTTACATATGTGAACCGAAAAACTGAATAAAAGTGTATATAATTAAATAAATAAACACAAAATATGTTTCACTTAAATAAAACAACGTGAGACAAGTAATCTATGCTGAGTTTTGGTTTGTTTCTGTGATTCGCTCCATAAATTAAAAAGATCCAAGACTTGATGCTACAAACTAAAGCACAGTATTTTATGTTATTGTGAGTGAACACAAATAAAAGCCCAACTTTGAGTTCTTTTTCTTCCCGCTCGCCGTTCTCAAACAGTTTTCGACGCTCTTTTATATGCTAATGAGATTAATTAGGGGGTCCGCCAAGCACAATTTCAAGATGGTTTGTGATTTATAAATGTCACATGAGAGGCGTGCGCACGATTGTTTTCCGTTTTCTCTTAATCGCACATTTGAGGAACGGTTTTAGAACAAATTTAGGACGGTTTATATGCAAATTTTTATAAACGAGGCCCCTGGACTCTCTTGAAGCCCTTAAAGCAAGTGTTCTGAAATTTAAGCACACGCAAATATTATTCCAGTGTTTTGTGCCACTTTTTAAGTGCCACATTTTGGTCTCAACACCAAAAAGGCAAGGTCTGAATACAGTTGAAAGCTTGATTCGGAGGGGACTAGTTTTCCTGGAGGACGTTCTTTGTGATTTTAATCCTATCTGAATCTGTGTTTTTCTTCCATAACCTCTCTAGAAGTTCTAGAGCAAATTGCCCTCTGTTTGGTCCTGTGAGATCTGGAATTATCTTGTGAGTTTGCACTCCTGAATATAAATACTTAGTATAGAAATACTTGATGCAAATCTGATTCTCATTTTAAATTGTCCATGTCTTTGGGACTCAGTTCTAGGGGGAAAAAAATGTATTCATTTTAATTTTAATACCTCAAATACCTCTGTTTGTGTGAAATACAGTATCTCACAGAAGTGAGTACACCTCTATATTTTATTATATATTTTCATTTGACAACATTGAAGAAATTACACTTTGCTACAATGTAAAGTAGTGAGTGTACAGCTTGTATAACAGTGTAAATTTACTGTCCCCTCAAAATAACTCAACACACAGCCATTAATGTCCAAACCGCTGGTCACAAAAGTGAGTACACCCCTAAGTGAAAATGTCCAAATTGGGCCCAAAGTGTCAATATTTTGTGTGTCCACCATTACTTTCCAGCACTGCCTTAACCCTCTTGTGCACGGAGTTCACCGGAGCTTCACAGGTTGCCGCTGGAGTCCTCTTCCACACCTCCATGACGACATCACAGAGCTGGTGGATGTTAGAGACCTTGCGCTCCTCCACCTTACATTTGAGGATGCCCCACAGATGCTCAATAGGGTTTAGGTCTGGAGACATGCTTGGCCAGTCCATCACCTTTACCCTCAGCTTCTTTAGCAAGGCAGTGTTCATTATCATGTTGTAATACTGCCCTGCGGCCCAGTCTCCGAAGGGAGGGGATCCTGCTCTGCTTCAGTATGTCACAGTACATGTTGGCATTCATGGTTCCCTCAATGAACTGTAACTCCCCAGTGCCGGCAGCACTCATGCAGCCCCCGACCATGACACTCCCACCACCATGCTTGACTGTAGGCAAGACACACTTGTCTTTGTACTCCTCACCTGGTTGCTGCCACACACGCTTGACCCCATCTGAACCAAATAAGAAGAGGCTTCCTTCTGGGACGACAGCCATGCAGACTAATCTGATGCAGTGTGTGGCGTATGGTCTGAGCACTGACAGGCTAACCCCCCACCCCTTCAACCTCTGAAGCAATGCTGGCAGCACTCATACGTCTCTTTCCCAAACACAACCTCTGGATATGACTCGGAGCACGTGCACTCAACTTCTTTGGTCGACCATGGCGAGGCCTGTTCTGAGTGGATCCGGTCCTGTTAAACCGCTGTATGGTCTTGGCCACCGTGCTGCAGCTCAGTTTCAGGGTCTTGGCAATCCTCTTATAGCCTACGCCATCTTTATGTAGAGCAGCAATTATTTTCTTCAGATCCTCAGAGTTATTTGTCATGAGATGCCATGTTGAACTTCCAGTGACCAGTATGAGAGAGTGAGAGCGATAACACCAAATTTAACACCTGCTCCCCATTCACACCTGAGACCTTGAAACACTAATGAGTACACTGGGGAGATAAAATGGCTAATTGGGCCCAATTTGGACATCTTCACTTAGGGGTGTACTCTTTTGTGGCCAACGGTTTGGACATTAATGGATGTGTGTTTATTTTGTTATTTTGAGGGGACAGCTAATTTACACTGTTATACAAGCTGTACACTCACTACTTCACATTGTAGCACAGTGTCATTTCTTCAATGTTGTCACATGAAAATATATAAAATATTTATATTTGAGGGTGTACTCACTTCTGTGAGATACTGTATATCCAGTGCTGGGTCTGAGTCTATTTCTGATTACAAATTGCATGATACAAATTGTAGTTAGTAATGTAATCCATCACATATTTAAGGTAATCTGACTACTTTTGATTACTTTTGACCTAATGCATTGATCGCATTGATTTAAATAAGATAATCGTGTACTACATTAATATAAAAGTACAAATAAAAAGAAAATATATTACATTTGTTCTTATTAACAACATAAAGTGCATTAAACATTACATTATGTCAAAGTTTCCCAAACTGGGGTTCATGAAGGAATTTGTGAATTTAATGAAAAGCGAATATTTAAAAACATCATAAAAATGTTTAATTTAAAATAAAGCATTTTAAAATAATTGATCAATTAGATAAAAATGTATGTGTTCATCAGTAGTTGATGCAATGTTAAAATGTTGAGAAAACGTATTAATTTGAAGTAAAACTTATTCAAACTGAAATATGATTTTTGTAAATCCAGTGGTCAAATGTTGTGTAATTATATCCATCTGACTAGTGTCTGGTCTTTGTGTGAATGTCCACAAAACTGGAAGAATGGAAAACTCGTAGGCTATTTAGGAAAGCAAGGTTGAAAAGAAGTTAAATTATGAATAATGTATTGCTTTAATAAGAATAATATGTGATCCCTAATAAAGTACCTATAGTCAATTGTAAAATAAAACTACAAGTACTTAATTTTGGGATTCTGATTACGTAATCCACATTAATTTACATGTAATCAGTCACTACCCAGCACTGATTATATTTATGTTTAATATGAAGGGTTTTCAGTTGAAAATGCTTGTTCCTTCAAATGTTAGATCAAGTGTCCACATCAGAATTTCAGATCTGAATCCAAGATTTGACTCATATCTGAAACCCAGTCAGCACAGTCTTGTCTGATACCCAAAACCCGTATGAACGGTCCTCTATCAGCCAAGAAGAAGTGGACTGAGAACGCCAGAGAAGAGCAGAAGCAGGAGACAAGAGAGGATGATAACAAAGGAGTTTA
>CM049884.1:1792500-1802500 GCA_027474115.1 Schizopygopsis malacanthus | reverse complement strand
CACATACACTCACACGTACACGCACGCGCACGCACTCACTCACTCACTCACTCACACACACACACACACACACACACACACACACACACACTCACACACACACACACACACACACACACTCTCTCACGCACACACACCCCCATGGTGTTCTGAGAAAAGAAATCCAAGTTGTGAGGTAGCTGTATTTGTGTCTCTCTACAAGTGTTCTGCAGTACAGTAGGCAGTATGCATGCTGATGCCGTGGGCTTGGTGTACGAGGGAGCGCTGACTGTCTCTGCTTCTCTCTTCCTCCTGGTGTCTGGACGGCTAACCTCTCTGCCTCGGCGGCTCTTTCTCTTCTTCTCTCTTTCTCTGCACGCATGCTGTCTTTCGCTCAGACCCCGGCTCACCAAAGAAATGCCGCGCTCGCTTCGGCCTCACCCAACAAACGGACTGGTGCGGCCCCTGCAGGTGTGTACGTCTGCCGCGCTCTGCTCTGAACGAAGGAGGAGGGGTTAATGTATCTGCGTAGAAGAAGTCGATTATTACTCACTCTCACCGACACTAGTCAGGCGGAAAGATTCATTAATAAATCTAAAATCATGGCTTGGTGTGATTATCAAGCAATGGTTTAATTAATGCGCTAAGTTTAACGTTCGAGGAACGACGCAATAATATTAGTATTGCAATTTTACATTCAGAATTTAATTATTATAATTTAATTTTTCTTAAATATAATTTTTTTATTTACACTGAAATATTACAATATGCATTTGACATTTTTAATTAGTAATCGTTGTTGTATTTATTTTATAGCCTTATTGATATAATCACAAAATTCAGGTCATCTTTTGCAGCACTAGTCCAACACTAATATTTTTTTTTTATAAATAATTATAATGTGTTTTAATAATAACAGTAAGTATTATTATGGATATGATTTTTATAGCCATATTGATATAATCACCACCTTTTGAGTTAAATTAGACCAATAGTAATATTCCTTTTGTTTTTATTTAGCCATTTTAATATATTATTATTTAGCAATATTCATTGCCGTTATTAGTATAATTGTTGGTAACGTTGTTATTATTTTATATCCATATTGATATAATCACAAAACGTTGGCCAAATTGTGCAGCCTTGCAAACAAGATATTACAATTACAATTCAATTTTTCCCAAATATTGCGGCCCTTTAATGTGCATGTATGATCTAAAAAATAGCTTTTTAATTTATGACTAAAACGTAATATACAATATCAAAACATGAATATATACAATTTATATTAAAATATACTTTAATATGCAAAAAAGTCAGTTTAAGTAATCTAGTACACCATTTAGTATTTAAAAATAAATGTAAATATGTAGCAGCAAATAGTATAAAAATACAATGCATAAACATCAAAATGCATTAACGTTTAAAGATGAGCGTTATGCAAAAATACTAGTTTTCATTCTCTTTATGTTTCATAAAGCGTTTAATCTGTCTGTCTCTCTCGAAGCTTCTTAATGATAAAGAGACGTTCTCTGATTGAACTAACGAGCGTTTATCTGTCTGTCTTGAAGCTTCTTCAGATGATAAAGAGACGTTCTCTGATTGAATGATTCATAACGAGCGTTTAATCTGTCTGTCTCTCTAACGAAGCTTCTTCAGATGATAAAGAGACGTTCTCTGATTGAATGTTTCATAACGAGCGTTTAATCTGTCTGTCTCACTAACGAAGCTTCTTCAGATGATAAAGAGACGTTCTCTGATTGAATGTTTCATAACGAGCGTTTAATCTGTCTGTCTCTCTAACGAAGCTTCTTCAGATGATAAAGAGACGTTCTCTGATTGAATGTTTCATAACGAGTTCTCTGATTGAATGTAACGAGCGTTAATCTGTCTGTCTCATCTGTCTGTCTCTCTAACGAAGCTTCTTCAGATGATAAAGAGACGTTCTCTGATTGAATGTTTCATAACGAGCGTTTAATCTGTCTGTCTCACTAACGAAGCTTCTTCAGATGATAAAGAGACGTTCTCTGATTGAATGTTTCATAACGAGCGTTTAATCTGTCTGTCTCACTAACGAAGCTTCTTCAGATGATAAAGAGACGTTCTCTGATTGAATGTTTCATAACGAGCGTTTAATCTGTCTGTCTCATCTGTCTGTCTCTCTAACGAAGCTTCTTCAGATGATAAAGAGTTTAATCTGTCGTTAACGAAGCTCTGATTAAAGAGACGTTCTCTGATGAATGTTTCATAACGAGCGTTTAATCTGTCTGTCTCATCTGTCTGTCTCTCTAACGAAGCTTCTTCAGATGATAAAGAGACGTTCTCTGATTGAATGTTTCATAACGAGCGTTTAATCTGTCTGTCTCTCTAACGAAGCTTCTTCAGATGATAAAGAGAGATGATGTTTAAAGAGACGTTCTCTGATTGAATGTTTCATAACGAGCGTTTAATCTGTCTGTCTCTCTAACGAAGCTTCTTCAGATGATAAAGAGACGTTCTCTGATTGAATGTTTCATAACGAGCGTTTAATCTGTCTGTCTCACTAACGAAGCTTCTTCAGATGATAAAGAGACGTTCTCTGATTGAATGTTTCATAACGAGCGTTTAATCTGTCTGTCTCTCTAACGAAGCTTCTTCAGATGATAAAGAGACGTTCTCTGATTGAATGTTTCATAACGAGCGTTTAATCTGTCTGTCTCTCTAACGAAGCTTCTTCATTGATGATAAAGAGTTTAATCTGTCGTCTCTCTCTCTGATTGAATGTTTCATAACGAGCGTTTAATCTGTCTGTCTCGTTTAATCTGTCTGTCTCTCTAACGAAGCTTCTTCAGATGATAAAGAGACGTTCTCTGATTGAATGTTTCATAACGAGCGTTTAATCTGTCTGTCTCTCTAACGAAGTAACTCACCGGTGATGCGCTGGATCTGTTAAACTGGTTTGTGGTCATTTTGATCAGTAGTTGGCTCAAGAACTGCTTCTGTTGCTTCAGTCCGATTGGTCCGTAGAGAATGCGTTTGTTCAGGAAAGTGTATCTCGGCAGCAGGTTTGAGAGCGAGTGTGTGTGATCGGGGTCGGCACTGTGCTGCGGGTTACAATCGCTTTCAACTACTCCTTCAGAAAGACACCTCTGTTTGACGTTTGAGACTCTGCTTAAGAAAAACGCTTCATCTATTAGCATCTGTAGATTTCATTTACAATACATACATTTAAAGGCAGTTTTTATCATTCATCTGATTTATATAACATTTTATTCTCCAAAATGTAGCAAGAATTTTGACCCTGGCTTTTTTCGATATTCAGATTTACGTATTTAAAATTTGATAATGCCTCATTTGCATGACAGAAAACATCTATTAGTTAATAATAATGCAACCCAGAAATAAAACGCAGTGATCAAGCTCAGTTCAGTTACTCAGACTAACTGGTTCAAAGCACTGCTCTTTTATTTTATAATGACACTTCGTGTTTTTAATGTTACTGTAAGAGTTATTCTGCCATAACTGTTTGTTTTGTGTGCTGTCATTGTTGTGCAGAGTTCATCTTTGTGACGTTTCACATCCACGCTTTATTCACAGATAACTCTCTTGACTGTTCCTAGGAGGAAAAAGAAGTGCATTCGCTATCTTCAACGAGGACGCTGCGCCAGCCCCCATTCTTCCGATGGAAGCGCTATAGACTCCCCCCCTTCACCTGTCAATCACCCGCCAAACCCCGCCTCTCCCCCCAGCAGGCCCCTCCCACAGAGCGTCAAACGCTCCGCCCACCCGCCCTTCAGCAGAATTAAAACCGAGAGCGCCGTAAGGCAGCCACAATGACCCAGACTGACGTCTCAATCGTTCAAGTTCTCAGAAAAACACAAACCAGTTCACACGGGGGCGTCCTCTCATCTTTTAGGAAGTCATGGAAGTAGATTTCCGTGTGGATGAATCTCATGAAGAATGTTTTTTTTTCCATTTTCATTCATTTTGATGACAATTAAGCATATTGTTTTCATTACCAATAATGCAAAAAAGATCATTTTTGCTACTGTAGTTTGGAATATATATAGGGTTCAACATTTACACTTTTATATCACGATACGGTTAAGAACATTACACGAGCAAGAGAGCTGTTTTCCCAAACATCAGCACGATTGATAATGTGATACTGATTTATTCAAGACATAGCACCACCGACCGCTAGGATAGTTTCAGATTTATATTATATATGTGTCCCTGGAGCACAAAACCTGTCTTCAGTCGCTGGGCTATATTTGTAGTAATAGCCAACAATACATTGTATGAGTCAAAATTATATATTTTTATTTTATGCCAAAAATCATTAGGATATTAAGATCATGTTCCATGAAGATATTTAGTACATTTCCTACTGTAAATATAATAAAACTTATTTTTTAATTAGTAATATGCATTGCTAAGAACTTCATTTGAACAACTTTAAAGATGATTTTATCAATATTTAGATTTTTTTTTTGCACCCTCAGATTCCAGATTTACAAATATTGTCCGATCATAACAAACCATACATCTTATTTATTCAGCTTTCAGATGATGTATAAATCTTAAAAGTGACTCTTGCCGTGTAAATGCATTTATGCCGCCTCTCTGTGCATCTAATGCAATGAAAAGATGCATTTGTCTGATACGGATTTCATTTGTTAGCCACAATTACAGTAATGGAAATGATGTTTTGTGCATTACAGTAATGTGACGTCTGGGGAGATGTGCTTAGCGTCTGAACGGTGTAAATAACTTCATGAGATTCAGCCACTGTGTGTGGAGATAGTCTTTACATCACTAAAACAGTGACAGTTCTCACCATAACTCAAATAAGTGTTGTGAAACTTCATCTTTTATAGATTGAAAGTCAGTAAAAAAAATAACTTTTATATGTTTTTATGTAAAGTGAAAAAAGCAAAAACATTCCTTGGCTCTTTTATTGATACAAGATCTTTCTGTGTTGCTCTGTAGTCATCCATCCATTGTCGCAGTATGATATGAAGTATGATTATGAATCTGTGTGCGTGTGCTTTCTAGAAGTCGCTCAGTGTTGACTCGGTCTGTGATCAGATTAACATATAGCAAGTCATCGCTCTTTCTTTTGCTTTTGATGTAACAATCATTCTCTAGATTTATTAAAATATTCTGCACAATCTGTCTCGTGAGTTCTTTCAGTGGTATGTTTTTTGCATTCATTCACCAGCAGCATCAGACTCGTTTTAGTGGTTTAATCGACTGTATAATTAACTCATTTGATCACATATGACAACATGCATTGATTTGCAATGCATTTTCACTCGTTTTAATAATATTAGAACAATATACTGCACAATATTTAATAAGCTATTGCCTTATCATATCCACTGTTACAATTATTTGTTAACTGTACACTACAATATTTAACATGAACAATAAAAAATATGTTTAAAGCATTTATTAGTTCACTTCAAGATCCTGAAAATGTATTCAGATAAAGTTGTGCCTGTTTCTGCCATGGACTAAAAATTAATAAAGTCAAAAAGATAAAACGTCGCAAAATTCTAATAAAAAGTCATAATTGTGAGAAACTCCGAAATCTGACTTTTCCCACAATTCCATTATTTTCTCAAAATTTGGAGTTTCTCTCAACGTTAAATTTTCTTCATATAATTAAGATTTATCTCGCAATTGAGAAAAAAAGTTATAATCTAACAAGTCTCAGGACTGCAAGTGACACATTATGAATTATTAATCATTAACTCAAAGCAAATTATTATGTATTATAACTCGAATTTGCAAGAAAAAAGTAGCAACTATCGTTTTTTATGCCGTAGTGTAGTTCAAGTTAACTTCGGTCCATTGAGTAATATTAACAATCAACAGGGCTAATATAAACGAAACAGCAGTAGATGTATTTTAATCAACAAATAACATTAATTGTAACTAATGATGTCTCTATTTCTTCAGAGTAGGTACAACATGTATGCATACTAACGTCACAAACATTAGTCAAAGACAGCAAGAGCCACTTATATTGCATTTGAACGTTTGTGAAATGATAAAGACGTGGTCATGAATCACGTGATTCTCATCATCTGAAGACACTGAGCTCTAACGAGTGAGAAATAATTACTCATTAAGACATTTGAGATGTGCAGATACAGACATGCACACGATACACGCTCAAACTCTGAACAGATGAAGAAAGATGCAGCAATGACAAAGCCCACAATAATCGTTTTATTCAGATTCATAATCCTAATCGCTGGCCTTTAGGAGCAGAACGTGACACTGTCGATCCTATACAACGATGTCTCTCCTTCAGGTTTCAACACGATCTTTCATCAGCACAACTAATGCTGCTTAGACAATGTTCACGTCTCAAAATCAGAACCGGCTACATGCTCCGCTCAAATCAAAGCGCTTCTCTACACGAGCGACTCCATCATCATTATAAAAGGCGTCTACACACACACAAGGAGAACGGCCATGCTAGCGAAACGGGGGTTTTCTTTGTTTATTCGTGTTAAATCTCAACAAATATGAACAACGCAGTGCAATGTTTTTTAAATCATTTTTTTTTTCTTTTACAATCCGTAGTGTTGAAGTGTGTCAGGATCTTCACTTCTCTTCACACCACTGGTTCTCCTTACGTACCTGCAACAAACGGCATTCTGGGAAGTTATTCTGGTTCAACTCAAACTGACAGACTTCGGTTAAATCTCATTTCAACATCCTGAAATAATACTACTCTTTCCAGCAATGATAAATCAGCACGTGTCCCTGGAGCACAAAACCGGTCTTCAGTCGCTGGAGTATATTTAGAGTAATAGACAAAAAAACATTGTATGAATCAAAATTATTCATTTGTCTTTTATGCCACAAATCATTAGGATATTAAAGATCATGTTCCATGAAGATATTGTAAATGTCCTACCGTAAATATATCAAAACTTAATTTTTGATTAGTAATATACATTGCTAAGAATTAATTTGAACAACTTTAAAGATGATTTTCTCAATATTTATATGTTTTTGCACCCTCAGATTCCAGATTTACAAATATTGTCCGATCATAACAAACCATACATCAATGGAAATAATTATTTGCTCAGCTTTCAGATGATGTATAAGTCTCAATATTGAAAAACTGACACTTATGACTGGTTTTGTGCTCCCGGGTCACATATTATTATGATTTCTGAAGATCATGTGACACTGAAGACTGGAGTAATGATGCTGGAAATACAGATTTGATCCCAGAAATAAATAACATTTTAAAGTGCATTAAAACAGTAAACCATTATTTTAAATAGCAATAATATTTCACTCTTTGTTTCTGTATTTTTTTATTAAAATAAAGCCTTGATGAGCAGAAGAGACTCTAACTGATACTAAAAGTGACAAAAATGACCAAATAAATTAAATGTGAAAATATTGTAAAGCGTGTGATACTGAGCGCATTAAGCCCATGCATGACGAAGGACAGATTGTTTTACCTGGGCTTCCTCTTCCTCTGTAAAATCATTTTTGATATTGAAAGTCTTTCTGATCTCCTCGGGGGTTTTGCCTTTGATCATGTTTGCCACCGTCTTGCAAGTAACATCTAGCAAGCCTTTGATGTCCAAGTAATTTGCAGCCTAAACAAAGAGAAGAGATGAAAGTGAACGAGATGAGACGGCTACGCTGCACATGAAGACGCGCGCGGCCATCGTGTGGCGAGTCCACGCACTGCTGCTAACATCTGCTTCACAATACAGCGCTTCACAGACGTCACCAGCTGAGAACAGCACTGGGTTAGAGATGAGACGGCTACGCTGCACATGAAGACGCGCGCGGCCATCGTGTGGCGAGTCCACGCACTGCTGCTAACATCTGCTTCACAATACAGCGCTTGACGACGGCTGCGCTGCACATGAAGACCATCGTGTGGCGAGTCCACGCACTGCTGCTAACATCACTGCTTCACAGACAATGCACTGGGTTAGAGATGAGAGCGCTGCACATGAAGACGCGCGCGGCCATCGTGTGGCGAGTCCACGCACTGCTGCTAACATCGGCTTCACAATACAGCGCTTCACAGACGTCACCAGCTGAGAACAGCACTGGGTTAGAGATGCTTCTGAGCTGTTTTCACAGAGCACACTGACAGATACATCAATATCGGTCAATGACAGAAACTGATATTTCATTAATAATGAGAGATTAATATCAGTTCCATACATTTACAGGAAAGACTTTCTTAACCATCCTTCTGCCTTAAATCAAGCAGCCGATTGTTGTTTTAAAATCATGCATTTATTCCATGTGCTCATAATGTGTGTCCATACACCTAAATGAGTTTTCATAGACAGTTTGAAGGACATGGAATAACATTCACACATTACTATCAGGTGGAAACAACCATAATTACACTGACTACTACGAGATGAATCCAGAACATGGCGTAGCGTGAGAATGAGATAAGAGTGTGTTTCTGAGTGAAGCGGATCATGAGCGGCTGGCGTGTAAATGAACACCGTACCGTGTTTTCAGCGTCTGTTTAATGTCCGCATGCATCGGAGGAGATTTAACATGCAGCATCCTTCTAACGAGAGGCGCTTATTAACAAAAGACCAAGGGTTTACTGTCAAAATAAACCGTATCATTTAAAATTCTTTTGTTTATTCTGGGTTCTTCTCATATTTATTTTACACGTTCGAAATAAAGCCACAAATGCACATGCTATTATTATTTCCTTAAATACTCTTTTTACTGATATCAAAATAATATGAATTTAGTTTCTCATTATTTAGGGTTTGAACAGAGCCGAAGCATGTGCTCTCATTCTAGGGATCATACATAGCACTTACTGCTGATATTGATGCTTATTGTTATTGTTAAATTACTTTTCAATACATTTGATTAATTAACGGACTATGAAATGTATTTTTTGAGGTGCATCCTGACATTTTGGTTTCCCATTTTGACCCAAAGTTTTAATTTTGGTGCATCACTTATTATGATATCTTTTTATAAATGTTGTTTTCTCAAGAACCAGAAGACACTCTGTGTGCTTTTAGCTTCTCGACTGGGTTTGCTTCATTAAATACAGGGCGCTGCATTGGTTTATCCTACATTGGTCCTAAAAACCCCCGCTTGGTCTTCCCTTGATGAAATCAGATCGGCGACTCCGTTCTGTACATCAATGAACGCTGGCAGGCAAAGCACAAGCAGTTCTACACACCAGAATGAGTTCGAAGAGGGTGCCCTGGTCTACTTTGAGGAACTCCTGGTCCCACACGGGGATGTCATCCGTTCTTTTCTCTTTATTCTCGTCGTCTTCAGGGGGAGGAGGGTCGTCTTTATGGTGGGTGCACCACTGAATCACCTGTGGGCATATTAAACACACTGTAAGGCTCAGCACCTTCTGAGAAACCCATATGCACACTATATCAATTATTTTGCATAACTGAGCAATAGGGAACAAAACCCGGTCACATTACAGTAGGGGTATGAACCTACACTGGTCTCACGGTTCGGTTACGATTATCATGTCATTGATTCGGTTCAATGTCACCATGCATTGACGATGCACTGTATCCTCAATTGTCCTTCACATGTATAACATTTAGTCAAAAAATACAAGCAGTAAGATATATGAACTGAAGCTTTGATTTGACCTGCTCAAAGAAAACACGCTTCTTGAACGTATCAAACAGAACTAAGTCTGGGCTTTGAATTGCATTCAAGCAATTGATGTCAAATTGACACTAGTTCAAAAGTGAAAATAAAATGGTTACTGTGCTTATAAAGGTGAATGAAAGCGAGAAAAAAGAGGGAAAACTCAAATCAACAATTGCTTTATGCCGAGTTGCAGCTAATTTGACAGTTAAAGAAAAAAAAAAAAATTTTTTACGAACTTTCCTTTCGGCATCTTCATTTTTCAGGCCCTATATGGTTCATCTAAATATAGCTCCAAGAGTAAATAGTTAAATTGAACACATTCTCAGTGGTCAAAAACGAAATGTGGGCCACTTTGTACACACCTGATACTTTTAGT
>CM049884.1:1755000-1790000 GCA_027474115.1 Schizopygopsis malacanthus | reverse complement strand
ATAAATTGCAGTAACTGCTCTAAAATATGACACACCAATGTCTCGGGAGTTTAGACGCTTGCTTGTTGGATAACTGTTTTATTTCTTATTTGGGTGTATAGCTATATTTGCTTTATTTTCTAAGATTAGGCCTAATTTTGCAAGGCATTGCTATTACTATTAGATATCAGTGTTTCCTGTCATAGTTATGCAAATATTAGATTTCCAAAACAGTGGAATAGCTATTAAACTCTTTCTTGTTATGATTTTAAATCTGTATTTAAGCTCAGAATGATCTCAAAGTAAGAAGAGCTGCTCGAGTCTGATTCGTGGATCTTGTGTTTTAAATGAAATGATTATAATCTTAATTCAAGAGATGAAGGATCGTGAAAGTGTTGAGTGCTACTGTATATCTGAAAATGATTAACAGCTAAAACATTGATGTTTAGAAAAGTAATCAGTGCATTACTTTAATAAAGTAATTGAAATACACTACTTATTATATTTTAGATTGGGTAACTAGTAATCTGTAACCTATTACATTTCTAAATTAACTTTCCTAAGTAGTGTGACTAATTGAGAAAATTACTTTATTAAAGTAATGCACTGATTACTTTTCTAAACTTCAATGTTTTAGCTGTTAATCATTTTCAAACATACAGTAGCACTTTCACGATCCTTCATCTCTTGAATTATTATAATAATTTAATTTAAAGCACCGCCTCCACGAATCAGACTCGAGCAGCTCTTCTTACTTTGAGATCATTCTGAGCTTAAATACAGATTTAAAATCATAACAAGAAATAGTCAATATTAATACAAGAAATATTCAGATGTGACCCCCTTTGTAATCATTAACATTTTTATAACTAATTTAATTACACATTTTTATACATCAAAGATACAGTGTAGCATTCTAACACACATAACATGGTTATATAGACACTATACAGCATCTCAATAAATTAGGAAGTCGTGGAAAAGTTCATTTATTTCAGTAATTCAACTCAAATTGTGAAACTCGTGTATTAAATCAATTCAATGCACACAGACTGAAGTAGTTTAAGTCTTTGGTTCTTTTAATTGTGATGATTTTGGCTCACATTTAACAAAAACCCACCAATTTTGTTCTAAATAACTTTTCCACGACATTCTAATTCATTGAGATGCACCTGTAGCTGTGTTTGTACATGTGCGGTTCAATTAAATCGTTTTATATAGTTAGAATAGTTCACCCGAAACTTGCTGAAAATGTGCTCAACCTCAAGCTATCCAAGATTAGGATGCATTTGTTTCTTCATCAGATTTGGAGAAGTGTGTCACTGCATCAGTGTCAGTGAATGGGTGCCGTCAGAATGAGAGTCTGATAAAAACATCACACCACTCCAGTCCATCATATAGGCCTGTATATGTATTCTCAAGGTCTAATAAACACGTGGAAAGTATTAGCAGTAAATTATTGATATGGGGAAAATACAGTGATAATATATCGGCCAGCCCTGTTGCACCATATTTAATTATTGACAGAAATGATAACGAGGCTGTGAGGGACTGAAGTACAGTGTGTTCAACATACAAACAAAACTCCATTAAACTGTTTTAATTATCAAGAGTTGTGAAAACGATCGAAGAGCTTCATAGAGTCATTTTCATATTAAATTAAATACGGCGTTAAAGCTGATGCGTTACTGCTTCTCTGAAGTCAAGTCCTGTTTATTTCTTTAGCACCTTGTACAATACAGAGTGTTTTAAAGCAGCTTATTAAGCTATGAAATAAAACAATTTCCTATTTTAGTTCACTCAACCGTTTGCTCTCTCTTTCCATGATATTAAAAACTCAAATGGAAATATGAGGTAGCCTCATTTTCAGTCATGTCTTAAAGTCATGGCAGCTCATTAGTTTAAGATCTTTCATAACTAATATAATAGTCTTAGCTCAGGGTGATGAAATTCGGTTTGATTTTAGATTATAATAACTATCTGATGCATGATATCTTCTGCAATGGCAGGCCTTTAAACACCTTTTTTAAGCATTTCAAGTTTATGGTTAAATCATAATTCTATATCTATGTTCTCGTTTTTTTTATAACATATATTTATTTTAGCGCTGTCAAATGATTAAGCACGATTCATCCCATCCAAAATATTTTTTTTAGTTTACATAATATGTGCGTGTACTGTAAACACTCACACACAAATATAAATATATATATAAATGATGTGGTGGCAAAACAGCTCAATATTTGTATTTATTAAATTATATATTTTATTAAAAACAAATCTAAATATTCACATACTGTATGTATTAAATCTTCATTTTCCTTCCTGATATGATCATTTGTGTATCAGAGGATTAAAGGTCTAGAAGACATTAATATTCAGTAAGTTTATTGAAATTATGTACTGACCCTTTACTGAATAATGACACTATTGTCTTCTGTAACGGAGGTTTAATGTTGACTTTTATAATAACACTTTCTCCGGTTTACTGCGCTGAACATGCTTTAAAACTGTGTTGTATAAAGTGCTGGAGAAATAATCTGACTATTAGAGAAGCAGAAACAGCATTAAGACCTCATCAGATCAATGCCATAATCAATTTAACAGATGAAAACATGACTGTATAAAGATCTTAGATCATGTCATCTTCACAATTCTTGACTTTTAAAACGTTTTTTTTGTATCCTTACATCTTTTTAATGTAAAAAACAACAAAGTTGTTAAACAGAATGCACTGTACTTCAGTCCCTCACTGCATTATTTAATAAAATAAATGTTATAGAAAACAAAAACGAGGATTCAGTCCCGGTCAAATATTAAAAACAGCTCCATGTTTGGCTCAACTGAGGATTCAAGTAGCACAGCACACAAAGTACATGAGCAAGATCCATCTTTATTCTTGATCTGGTACCTTTACACAGACACAGAACCATCATATGAAGATATTCCAGCATGCCATCTTAGATTACCGGCAGCGTGATGGGATATAAAAGCATCGTAGAACATGGAAATAAACTATAAACGTTCTGTTGAGAAAAAGAGCAAACAGACATAAAACAGAAAGATGACGGTGTTGACAGAAGCAGGAGGTGCTCGAGCGGTCGGATGGGTTTGGGTATGGCACACGTCTTTTGGTCCACAGACGTTTCTCACGGGATCGCTCCGCTCTTACGTTAAACTGAATGAGGATTATAATATCACGGCACTGCTGTGCAGAGCTGAGGGTTCACAGGAAGTAGTCGGGGGTGCGGCGGGTGACGTGCGGCTCTCCTCTGCGCGGCGCCGGGTCGAACTGCAGGCTGCAATCACAACACCACAGCGTTTAACAATCTGCATCGCTCAATATGACTGAAAAACTCATCGCATATTCTATATTCAAAAGTAGAAGGCATGATTTCAGTTATGGAGGATAAACGCTTTCGGCTTCTCTCAGGCCTCAAGAGAGTACAGAGATAAATATTACTAATGCACGATTATTCAAAGCAATAAACACAGCACTATCTTTGAAAAAAGTGCAGAATGTATAAACCATCACGTGACCCTGGAGCACAAAACCAGTCATAAGTGTACATTTTTCAAAATTGAGATTTATGCATCATCTGAAAGCTGAATAAATAATCTTTCATTGATGTATGGTTTGGACAATATTTGTAAATCTGGAATCTGAGGGTGCAAAAAAAATCTAAATATTGAGAAAATCACCTTTAAAGTTGTTCAATTGAATTCTTAGCAATGCATATTATTAATAAAAAATTAAGTTTTGATATATTTATGAGTGTTCCTGTGGCTCAGTGGTAGAGCATTGTGTTAGCAGCGTTAAAGGTTGTGGGTTCGATTCCCAGGAAACACATGTACGTACAATAAATGTATAACCTGAATGCACTTTGGATAAAAGCGTCTGCTAAATGCATAAATGTAGGAAATGTACAAAATATCTTCATGGAACACGATTTTTGGCATAAATGAAAAATGGATAATTTTGACCTGTATAATGTATTGTTGGCTATTGCTACAAATATTTATCACATATAATTAAGTTGCTTAAACAATTAGAAACAAAACATGTATGCATAGTTTAATACAAAGGCCCGAAAAGCAATCACAAGAGTACTCTTCCTTTAATAACATCATCGATGATCTCTTCTTCTGCAGTATGTTGAATGAATGGAGCAGCGCTGCATCTAGTGGGCAGTGTTGTCAGAAGACCCGGTTCTTCGGTACCGAGTCGGTAATATAAAAACGAAAACGTCACGGTACCAGGTTAAAGTACCGAGGACCCGGTCAAGCCGGTTCTTGACCCGTACAGCCGTATGATTTCCACGATGCAGAAAAACTGAATTTACAGTTTAACGCGGAATGTGTCCAAGTTTGGATGAATTAATCACAAGTAGGTAATTACACTGAACTAAAATCGCCATATGGACTAGTATCTGTAAATATTAAGCTGCAATATTAAGTATGAGTCGTGAATGAATGAATGAATGACAGAGACGTGGTTTTATTTACTATACACTGAAGAGCGTGTGACACTCGCAGCGGTTTCAGCGTCTCAACGAGGACATAAATACAGGAACAATATCTCCAGAACTGCTCCAGAGTCACTTCACCGTTTCATCGGAGTACAACCAGCGTCATATATCATACACACACTGAAACGTATTCACGGAAGCCCGTCAAAATAAAAGTTTCTTAAAGAAATTGTGCCAGAAATATAATAATATTATTATTTAGTAGAACGTATATGATACTATTACTACAGTTGAAAAATGTATAAATCTTTATTTTTAAATAACAATATTTCTTCCATAATAATTTTAATAGTAAATGTTTAAATGTAATTAATTAAAACAAATTAACATTTGGGTAAAACTTGTTTACGGTTTTTCATACATTACTTGAAACACAATTTTAAATCAGCACAAATAGCATTGATTTTTGTTTGACTATGAATAAAAACATGGTGTTTTTTAATTAGCATGTTTTTTGTGTTTTGCTTTGGTCCCGAGACCGTGTATTTTCACTGGTCTCGTACCGAATACTCATATTTTGGTACCGTGACCACACTAATAGTGGGTTTAGTTGGATAGGCTAAAAAAAGCATTAATACAACGACATCTTCATCTCATCTCGTGCACCACTCATAAAGCTGCCTGACGCACACCTAACACTCAAACGTGGATTTTATATTCAATTTGACGAATAGTCGAATCCGATGTTTGTCTGACAGCCCTAGCCTAGCTTCCGCAAGCTTTTCCACTTACAAGGAGTACTTGAGGGTGTCGTCGAGCTCCATGATGGCCGCCTGATTCCCGCAGCGGTAGCAGTAGTTGGGTGCGCTGAAGATCGTTACCACGTTGCGATCATGGCACCAGTTGTAACCCTAGAGGAGAAAAGAGTGTTGTTTTACAGTCACTGATATAGAAGATTATTTACATTAGTCTCTTCTGCTCATCAAGGCTAACACTATTTAAAATATACTTTAAACGATAATTGATTCCAGTCTTCAGTGTCACATGATCCGTCAGAAATCACTCTAATATAACAATTATGAATAAAAAGTTGAAAGGAACAGTATTTATTATAAAACAGAAATATTTTTAACAGTATTCACATCCATTCAAAAGTTCAGAGTCAGTACATTTTTGAAGAAATTTATACTTTTAATCAGCAAGCATGTGTTAAATTGATTAAAAACTGATAGTGAAGAGTTATTTGTTAGAAAATAATACTTTTTATTCAAAGCTTCCTGAAAAAAAAAAAAAACAGGTTTCAAAAATATTAAGCAGCACAGCTGTTTTCAACATTGATAATAAACATAAATGTTTCTTGAGCAGCAAATCAGCATATTATTAATGATTTCTGAAGATCATGTGACACTGAAGACTGGAGTAATGATGCTGAAAATACAGCTGCGCATCACAGGAATACATTACATTGATATTATTTTATTATAATCTACTGGCGCACACACACACAGTATTCATTGACACTGAAACAGTAACTCTGAACAGTGCCATGTTTTGACTTTAAAGTGTTCGTTCACCCCAAAATGAATTCTGTCATTAATTACTCACCCTCGTGCCGATCCAAACCCGTAAGACTTCATCTTCAGGAAGGAAAATTAAGATATTTCTGATGAAATCTGAGAGCTGTGGCTCTCCATAGACAGCAATGCAACTGAAATGTCCCCAGGTCCAGAGACATGGAAGGAGATCGTAAAACAGTGCATGTGACATCAGTGGCTCAAGAATACTTTATGCTCAAAGAAAGCTAAAATAACGACTTCATTCAACAATTCTTCTCAGCCAAGTTACAGTCATCCGCCATTTTTGAGAGTATCACAATGCATACGCATGCTTTACCCAAGCGTTAACAACGCTGATCACGCCGATAACATTGATTACGTTCTGGGGTACTCTCCAAAAAAGCACAAGACGTAACTCAGGGGAGAAGAATTGTTCAATAAAATGTTATTTTAGTTTTCTTTGAGCACAAAACGTTACCGATCTCCTTCTGTGTTTCTGGACCTGGGCACATTTCAGTTGCTTTGCTGTCTATGGAGAGCCAGAGCTCTCAGATTTAATAAAAATATCTTAATTTGTGTTTCGAAGATGAAGTGTTACGGGTTTGGAACGACACGAGGGGGAGTAATTAATGACTGAATTTTAATTTTGGGTGAACTATCCCTTTAACCGTGCATCTCTCATATATTTAATAAAATCATAGCATTTAAGTGTAATCATAATAAGCTGTATGGAAATCGCCATCCACAAATTTAAGGCCATCCTAGATAGGATAAGACCGTTTATGTGCTTAACTTTCGTAAAACTGAACTTTTTAGACATTTTAAGAACACAAAAATACATTTTAATTCTTGAATACATTTTATATTTCACAATTCTTTTAGTTGCGAGTGAAACGCTCACACTGTTGAGATCTGAAGATGTGTGGCCCGACTGATCTTATAGCAAAATCATAAATTCAAATACTTTCCAATTTGTGTTCGCATATATGAATTTAAGATGATAGAAAGCTGATGAGTGTCATTCAGCAACGATTTGTGACCCTGGAGCACAAAAGCAGTCTTAGGTCTCTGGGGTATATTTGTAGCAATAGCCAAAAATACATTGTGTGGGTCAAAATTATTGAAATTGTAAAATTATTCTTTTATGCCAAAAATCATTAGGATATTAAGATCATGTTCCATGAAGATATTTAGTAAATTTCCTTCTGTAAATATATCAAAACTTAATTATTGATTAGTAATATGCATTGCTAAGAACTTTAAAGGTGATTTTTTGCACCCTCAGATTCCAGATTTACAAATATTGTCCTATCATAACAAATTTCATTCAAATTTTTTCAGCTTTCAGATGAAGTATAAATCTCAATTTCGAAAAAAATTGACCCTTATGACTGGTTTTGTGGTCCAGGGTCACATTTGATCTAACTTGAAATTAAAGAAGATTATGAGTCTATTGTGGCATCAAGAGATGTTCCCACCTCCATCACTAGCTGGTGAGCTCTAGAGACCAGCGTAAGGCCGTTAGCGTGGTTGAACGTCTCGGATATGTCCTGCCCAAAGGTGTAGCCTGCACCTCTAGGAGAAATACCCCAACCTCCACGGTCATCCGGGTCCGACCACAATAAATCACACATGGGTCCCTGAGGAAGAACACAGACAAAGAGAGACGTTAGTGCAGTTTAAAGCATCGGGTTTGAGCTGTATCTTGCACATGTTAAACACACAGCGTTGCAGCGGTCACCGCTTGCTGCTAAATGCCATGACAGGATCATCTAAGTCCAATACCTCATGAGGAACTTCCTGTAAACGATCCAGCGCTCGGATGTGATCGAGTGTGTCTATGGACGGTGACAAGCCTCCGTGAAGACAGAAGATCTGCAAGCAAAAAAAGATCAACAAATGAGATGCAACCTTAATAATACCCTTTGAAGGGGTTACTGAGGGACCTTTGATTTCTCTTAACAGCAAATCTATCATTTTTCATTTGATTTAAAGATTCATTAAACTTTGTTTTATGCCTATATTTGATAACCTTTAAAATTCTGAAAAACAAAACATTTCATGGGACCCTATTATTGTAAAAAAAAAAAAAGTATTGTAAAAAAAAAAAAATGTTTTTTTTATTATTAAATCAGTTAAACCATTAAAATGATAAAGAAAAAAAAACAGAATTCAGTCAAAATAAAACAATATTTGAAAAAAATAAAAAAATTCATAGGGCTCTAAAAATGTCATTGTTGAATTCTATAAGTTTCATGATCTTAATTAATGCTTTCTGATTGCTAAATTGAATTCAAATAAATGATAATCATAAAAAAAAGATTAAATAAGAAAAAAACTGTTGTAGTTTCCTTCAACTACTTGCACTAGTGTCACTAATCAGAAGCGCAGATATAACGACATGCAGGCTGGAATCAAACACTTGAAGCTCTATAGACGCCGCGGTGAAATCTAGGAGAAAGTATACTTGCACTAGTGTCACTAATCAGAAGCGCAGATATAACGACATGCAGGCTGGAATCAAACACTTGAAGCTCTATAGACGCCGCGGTGAAATCTAGGAGAAAGTATACTTGCACTAGTGTCACTAATCAGAAGCGCAGATATAACGACATGCAGGCTGGAATCAAACACTTGAAGCTCTATAGACGCCGCGGTGAAATCTAGGAGAAAGTATACTTGCACTAGTGTCACTAATCAGAAGCGCAGATATAACGACATGCAGGCTGGAATCAAACACTTGAAGCTCTATAGACACCGCGGTGAAATCTAGGAGAAAGTATACTTGCACTAGTGTCACTAATCAGAAGCGCAGATATAACGACATGCAGGCTGGAATCAAACACTTGAAGCTCTATAGACGCCGCGGTGAAATCTAGGAGAAAGTATACTTGCACTAGTGTCACTAATCAGAAGCGCAGATATAACGACATGCAGGCTGGAATCAAACACTTGAAGCTCTAGACGCCGCGGTGAAATCTAGGAGATAGTATACTTGCACTAGTGTCACTAATCAGAAGCGCAGATATAACGACATGCAGGCTGGAATCAAACACTTGAAGCTCTAGACGCCGCGGTGAAATCTAGGAGAAAGTATACTTGCACTAGTGTCACTAATCAGAAGCGCAGATATAACGACATGCAGGCTGGAATCAAACACTTGAAGCTCTAGACGCCGCGGTGAAATCTAGGAGAAAGTATACTTGCACTAGTGTCACTAATCAGAAGCGCAGATATAACGACATGCAGGCTGGAATCAAACACTTGAAGCTCTATAGACGCCGCGGTGAAATCTAGGAGAAAGTATACTTGCACTAGTGTCACTAATCAGAAGCGCAGATATAACGACATGCAGGCTGGAATCAAACACTTGAAGCTCTATAGACGCCGCGGTGAAATCTAGGAGATAGTATACTTGCACTAGTGTCACTAATCAGAAGCGCAGATATAACGACATGCAGGCTGGAATCAAACACTTGAAGCTCTATAGACACCGCGGTGAAATCTAGGAGAAAGTATACTTGCACTAGTGACACTAATCAGAAGCGCAGATATAACGACATGCAGGCTGGAATCAAACACTTGAAGCTCTATAGACACCGCGGTGAAATCTAGGAGAAAGTATACTTGCACTAGTGACACTAATCAGAAGCGCAGATATAACGACATGCAGGCTGGAATCAAACACTTGAAGCTCTATAGACACCGCGGTGAAATCTAGGAGAAAGTATACTTGCACTAGTGTCACTAATCAGAAGCGCAGATATAACGACATGCAGGCTGGAATCAAACACTTGAAGCTCTATAGACGCCGCGGTGAAATCTAGGAGAAAGTGTACTTGCACTAGTGTCACTAATCAGAAGCGCAGATATAACGACATGCAGGCTGGAATCAAACACTTGAAGATCTATAGACGCCGCGGTGAAATCTAGGAGAAAGTATTGTGATATCACACACATCACACCGTTGAGCTTCAGCAGAGGAAGATGGACGTACCTGACCGTCGACCAAGGCTGTTAGGGGAAGGTAATCGAAGAGGTCTGTGAAGTATTTCCAAACGTTTGCATTGCCGTATTTCCGTAAGCATTCGTCATAAAAGCCGTACACTTGTGTGATCTGTCTGCTTTCGTGGTTCCCTCGAAGTATTGTGATGCGTTCACGGTACCTCACCTACAAGTTGAAGACATAACAATGATTAACACAAATATACTAAATAAAATTGACCATTAACCTGCATAAAGACTAACTGGACATGGTCTCGTGATTATGTCTCCGGTCCTTCAGACAAGATACATGTCCGTTTCCCATTTCTCTTTCTAAAAATTGTTCTGTAAATATTATTTATTCACAAGCAATATTCTCATCAAGTCAGCTGCAAGCAATGCCATAAATCCTAATTATAAATATATCAGTTACCAGAGACCGCTCAAAGAACACATTGTCATAGTGTGTGTTTTTGGTTTCATATTTCATATGCCAATGCTCCATTGACTTCCTAATATCATATTTGGTGTATGTTTTAAATCACATCATAACTCTGTTGCTCTGGCTGAAAGAATAAAAACACAGTGAGGTGGCATAATAAATAAATATGACAAATATATCGAGAAGTTATCGGTGTTTAGGCTTTTGGACTAAAAACTTCTGTGAACACAAATAAATGGTGGTAGACGCAACTGAACGAGTACGTTTAATTTTTTTAGCAGTCGAATAAGCAAAAAAAGTAAAATAAAAATAAAAATGACACAATTATATTTTTTTTAAACCCACAGAGTAACATGAGATGCTAACTGATAACAAAAACAAACAAACTGTGTTTTATACAGAAATACTAACTTTAGCTTGTGAATTCATTCGTAGTTGAAACCTCCCAAATGCTGTGACCGCTCGGTTATGATTAAGATTAGTGGTGCAACGGATCACAAAACTCACGGTTCGGATCATAGTTTCATTTATTATTAAAAGCTTACTTTAAGTACTTCTATACCCCTGAAGAAACTACTAGCTTAACTAATAAAGTCAGTAATAAACAAGAACAATTACACAAGTTACAAGCATAGATGAATACAACAAAGTTAAAAAATAAAGTCAGTAACCGTAGTATTCAGGTGCAGAAATGTAATTAAGTGTAAAACACACAACGCTCACTGCATAAGGTAAATACGGATTAATCTTTGTTAAAGCGGTGTTTGATTAGCAGACAGAAGCAGGTGTTTATAGGCTGCTGTCTCTTTAAGACCAAATGTACTGACAGACTTTCTCAGCTGTTCACTTAAGACACAACCGACTGCGTTTACCAGAATACTTGCCAAAACGGGTATTTTAACATAACTTTGTGTGTATGTATCGGTTGACACGGTCTGAATCGCGCCTGCGTTTGTGTGGCGGAGCGCAGAGAAAACCACACGCGAGTCACGATTCGACGTCTGTTTCACACGAACGGTCTGAAATTGCTTCGATGCGTAAAACAAATGATAAACTTAAAAACCACGAATCACATGCGTGCCGAACCAGTCCATACGGATCACGGGTCATCTATGATCCGTTGCACCCCTAATTACGATTATATTTAATACACGCAAACATGCATTAAAGTGATTAATCTGGATAACCATCAATATTGATTTAAATGATTTACAATTCATGCTAGTTTAAAGACATCGTTCATCCAAAAATAAATGATTTCATTGTTTACTCACACAGAAGATATTTTGAAAAGTTTGCAACCAAACGGTACCCAGCCACATCCATAATCTGGGAAAAAATACTATGGAAGTCGATGGCTACCGGCACCGGTTTGGTTACAAACGTTCTTCTAAATATTTTTTTGTGTTTAACAGAAGAAAGAAACTCATACAGGTTTGGAACAAGTTGAGGGGTAATATTTTTTATTTTTGGGTGAACTATGCCTTTAATATTTATGAAATGTAGATGGAAAACTACTAAAGCAGGCCTGTACCTTGAGAGAGACGAGCAGTGAGACTGTTTCCACAGAGTAATAGCCTCGGTCGACATAATCTCCCATGAACAAGTAGTTTGTGTCCGGTGACTTTCCTCCGATTCTGAAGAGCTCCATGAGATCATGAAACTGGCCGTGTACGTCTCCACACACGGTGACCGGACACCTCACCTCCTGCACATTAGACTCCTTGGTCAGGATCTCTTTAGCCTGCAGAGAATAAAGAAACACAAAACCTCATTCGAATCCTATCATCATAAAGGCCCTGGTAAACACTGAAGTAAAACCATGTTTGGGTGTGAGGCAAAGCAGCAGACGCATGGAAAAACAACCGCATTATTATGATGACAGTCCTCGATTATGATTGTCTGAGCCACTTTGTACAATATTCTCTAAACATGACGTGAAGCCGTGGTTTATAGTGATTTTAGAACAGCTTATTGCAGATTTCTAGTGACGTTTAATAATCCAGAGACACCCTCAAGTGCTTAAAAATACAGGTCAAAAACCCTTATTTGATTAGCTCAGCACAATACTCGACTTGTTGACTAGCTGTCCCGGTAATTCAGTCAAAACTATAGAAAAAAATTAAATAAATCATCAACCTAGGAAGCTGCTAATTACATTTTAAATAGTCAAGTTGTTACCTTAAGTCTTTAAAGAGGTCATCGGATATATAAATTTCACTTTTACAAGTTGTTTGAACATAAATGTGTGTTAGCAGTGTGAACACATCCACCTTATAATGATAAAAATCCCCCCAGTGATTTGACATCATAGAGTATTTTGAAAAAAACATTCAAAGTTTGAATTCAAAATATCACTTTCTACAGATCAGGCTGCACACATGGGTCTAGTTTATTGCGAGTGTGCATTTAGAGTGCGTTCTTTCTCCGCATGATTCAGTCTAATAAAATGCATTTAGAAAAATCACAAATTCAAGACATGGGGGCAGAAAATGCATACATTTAATCACTTCATATAGTTCATCAATTTCACACGAAGAGTGCCAGTTTTTTTTTTCTTCGTTTTTTTTATAAATACCATTACAAATGTCCAGATACTGATTTTTTGTACAAGTTCATTAAACAAGAATGTTAATTAAGAGACTTATGTTTTAGACCATATTTCCTGTTTTTGCACAATTTCTATAAAAATATTTCCAAACAGTCAAAGCACTGCTTTGCGTCTCTAAACAGCATGAAGGTGTTTCGTTCCTGAATTAATCAATCGTTTAAATTAATTGGTTCAATCGCAATGACTCGCTTATTAACAGTGACTTGCTGCCACCTCCTGATGATTTTAATTTCACGTATAAAGTAGCTTTTATTATTTAAATAACTTCAAATATGAGTATTCAACCTTTTATGTTTAATATATCAAAATATTAGTTTATGCAGTACGCCCATTTTCCACAAGTTGATACAATTCTTTAGGGTCTTAATAAAAAGTATATAACATACTTTGGTTAATTTCTCAATGGTAGTGTAAAAAACACATTTTTTAACATACTTTGGTTAATTTCTCAATGGTAGTGTAAAAAACACATTTTTTACCGTCAAAATCAGCTGTTTTCAGCAAGCCATTTTTTACTCCATGTTGCTTTAAATGCTAATGAGCTCTGGTGACTCCGCCCCTCTCTTCCGTGGAGTGACGAGCAAACTTTATTAGCTCACTATTAGAATGACCCCTTTAAATCATAAATTAACTGTTAAAATCATTAAGATTAAAATCAAGGTTTTAATTTTGTTCTGTAGATGAAAAAGTAAATCGGCTTTCTGTATAAATTCTGATCTACAGTATAATAAAATATTCATAGTTTTGAGTCAATTGTATTTTAAATGCAATGACCTAACCAACTGTATATGAAGCCTAGCCGTCATCCTGAACGCACCCACTATTAATGAAACTCCTCTGTAGACAAACATGTTAAGAACATCATTTAAGGTGGAATGGAAAGTGTCAAGAAGTAATTGCGCTCAGACTTGTCCATACATGCTGATGATTTATTTGGCTTTCAAGATATGAGTGACGCAAATCTGCAATAAAGCCAACGATAAACTACAGTTTACAGGATTTCAAGCTGTGAGTTTAGTCTGCAAAGGTCTAAAGCGTGACTCTAATTAGTCGGCTGATAATCTTAGAAGCAGAGAACAAACATTTAAAATCACGATTAAACTAAATTTCTTACGTATTGTGACAAACATCCAACGGTAATTGATTACTGAACAAACTAAAAATGCAGGGTGGGGACTTGGTTCAATGCACTAATTGTTAATTGACCTATCGGTAAGCCCCTCCCCTCGAACGCAGATGAGCCAATGGCATTGGAGTATAAGTTACACAAAGAACAGAACTCGGACATCTTTAGGTTTAAGAGCCATAAAGAAACATAGGAAGATCCTGAACTTCACATCTGTTTGATGGGGTTTATGCTACAAAAAATGGAAAACCGATGTGTCTGGGGTACTTGTAACACAAATTCCAGGTATCCTAAAAGAGGATAGGTAAAAATTAATTTTATTCCATTTCCTAAACCCAAACAAAACAGAGCAAAATGTCCGTAAGCATTAAACTCCAATCCCAATGAAGACGAAAATGTTCATTTTCTGGTATTCCATTAAGTTATAACTTTCATCTGCTCAAGCATAACATTAATGTCATGTTGTGCTTCAGCAAGGTATCTCTGGCTAAAACTAGCTAACGTTGAAGTTAATGCTAATGTACAAACCTAAATAAGGGACTGTTCTCACAACATGTACAGTGTAGGGAAGGTCTAAACCTCAGTGCCTCTCCATATTAAAATGGTTAAACATGAACAATGTTGATCCTGCATGTTGTTATCTGCGTAACATGAGGCTTCTCCCGTTTGCATTGTGATCTGTAAACCCTCACTTCCAAATTAATCAGATTTGTTTGAAAATCTTGTATACATCCCTCCATGGCATATTTAATTCCTACTTGAATGGTGGTCCTTCAGTGTCCAAAATTGTTCAACAGGTTTTCACACTTCAGCTGTCGTTGTAAGATAGTTAATCAACTCCGTTTGGCTTGTTAGAGGGAGGAACAGTAACTAAGGGGGCGGGGCTTACCGATAGGTCAATTGATGTTGAGATGTGGGCGTGTGTATGTAGATGAGCTTGAAGGGGAGGAGTTTAAGAGCACAAGATGATTGGAGAATCCTGCAAACGTCACCAGAGAAGTCCGACGCTCCAGATTTTAAAGACATACTACGGTGCCCTCTAGCCGCTCGTGTTCTGCAAGTGAACCGCCCATTGCCATCCCAAAGATGACATTTCACTGACTTTTCAATCCCAGCAAGACATGGCTAAAAACAATATCATATCTCATATCTTCATTTGATCCTCTAACGCTAATGCTCTCTATTCTAACTATTATCTATTAATTTACTTATAAAAAAAACACTTGACACCAACTATACTAATGTCTTATTTCCTTTTAATTTATAGTAAAAAAAATGACTAACACTAGCATTTCCCTTTTCTTTTTTTCTGTTCTATTTACTGGTTTTCTTTATAATTTATTAACTTGCGTACGGTGTTAGGCTAGCGGAGACTTGTCACAGCACTTCTATATTATTGCTCTTTCGTTGAATTTGGCAGCTTTTATTGTCCTCATTTCTACGTCGCTTTGGATAAAAGCATTTTCAACATAGACAATACATTTATGCATTTAGCAGACAATAAAACAGATTAAAAAAGAATTGGGCTCATGGTGTAGGATGAAAAAAAACAACGTCCACTAATTGAAAATACAGCTTCAGAAAGTTCTTTGGTAAAGCATAGGGTTGTGACGGTGAGGACATTTTCCCACCGGTTAATCGACGTGTTGTTACACCGGTTATACCGGTATCACCGTGGAGGGGGGGTCATTTGAGTTTTCCCTCAGGTTTAAATAGCCTGTAAGCACCGTGTTTTACTTTGACTTTCATATCAGCAGCAATTCGGTGTCAAGCAGTTGTTGTTGTTTTTTTAGTTTTCCCTCTTTCCCTAACTTCTACTCTGCTTAAATAGCTTATAAAAGCACCGTGCGCATTTTACCTTCACTTTGAAGAAATTCAACTCAAGCAAAAATACAACATAGAACTTGTATTAACTAAACTAATAAAAATACAACATGCTATATGCCTAATATCAAATTACAGAACGTACACAAAGTTTAAATATACAAAACTAAAATCAGTTAAGAATGAGGAACAAACAATTATTAAAGTAAGAACGTTATTAGCACAAATTAATAAGAATGTTTGAAGGCACGCACTGCATACACCTGGGGAAGTGACGTAACGTGTTGCGGATTAATCAAATAAACGCAATACATTAAAACACATTTATCACTCATCCCATAGTGAGATTATCATAAAAAACTAATAGATTCTATATAGTTCAATTACTTATTTTTGATTATTAAACTGTTGATTTTATCACTCCACATGATTATACCTGATTGCGAGATTAGTGTGTCACATATTGGCCCTCATTAACTGTTATATTATTAGTGCACCTAGGAATATATTCAATAAACCCAGTTGCTGTGACTTAATAGCGATTTTTATTTAGCTAGAGAGGTTTTTCAGGAGTAATCCGAGCACAACTAACACAATCCGACCAACATGGTTAACGTTAGATCACCAAGCGGCCCCCAAACCTTTCACACACCCGTGGCTCACACCTACAGACACACTTTTGGACGAATGAGTATGTTGATGAATATATATAAGTATGTTACAGGAGTATAAAAGTCCAAAGAGTGCTGAACAGTGTGCGCGCCGCTGTAATCAGATGATGGTTAGTTACACAGGCGCCATTTTAAGAGCGCGTGAGCGACGAGGAAGCAGCGTCGCGTATTCAAACAAACATCGATACATGTAGAAACTCTCGACAATATACATGTTTTTTATCAGAACTGAAGATTTAACGCAGTAACGTAACGCTACTAACAAGTCGCGGTTTACCGTAGATTGATTCCTAACGTTACCGTAGCTTTCAGGCTTCCGTAATTCATAAACCAACTCAATATTCACCACAAGTGATTTCATAAAATATTTACGGTAGACTACTCGGCTTGTGTTGTGTTTGGTCTCTAAATTAAGAACGATTGTAGTTTATTGTGAGTGTGGGGTCTGTTTAAAATTCCGCCATCTTGTAAGTTAACTCAGCGGCTAACGTTAACGCGGAAAAACCAGATAAACACTGGAACTCGATGTTGATGCTGTATTTCACATACATACCTTCTCACAGAGGCTCTTGACTTGGTTTTCTGAGAGCTGTTTGCATTCATTGAGCTGTTCAATCCATTGATCGAGCTCTTTCGAAAACGCCTTTTCGTCCATCTCTGCTTTTTACTCGGTTTTCACACTGAAGTCTGCTCTAACTTCACCCAGCTTTCCACGAATATCCACCTTTTATCGAAAGATTACTTTGAGGCGTACATGTGGCCAGGGATCTTGAAATAATGAATTAAGGGAATTCCTCTTGTGAGGAGATGAGAAGCCGTCGGCCTTCAGAGTCCCACCCTGAGCCACAGTTGTTTTCACTTCAGCCTTCCTCACATCAGACACCGACAGCCGGCTCGACGCTGATTGGACGCTCACAGCTGCTGCTCCAATCTGATTGGCCGCCCGGAGCAGTTCTAGATTTCCGATTGGTTCGCAAACTCGTCGTTGGGCGTTTTCCTTTACGGCAATAGGATCTCATTAATACGTCAACGGTTAAATTAATAGTTATGTAGAAATAAACTAGCCTATTATTTCGTAATGATGACTCATCATATTCTATTTATAATTATTGATACATATTACTTTCTTAATTGGTCAGTGAGGAAACTTGTGAGAAGAAATCAAAATTAGCAATTAATATTTTTAATGGAATGTGTTTATTTTAAATGATTTATCCGTGCACGTTCTCTCTTGAATGTGTGTTTGGTGTTATATTTAATTGTATTTAATATTAGTTTTTACATTTCAAAACAGTATTGGTCATCACACAGTTGGTGAAACATACATCTAGTGGACCAAAACTATTAATTATTTTCATCTCTTTCTGCATTAAATGCATTCAGTTAACCACCACATCTTCCATAAATCACAGAAATCATATCTTACAAACCCATGAGCTCATATTCCACCTCCTGCAAAACACTGTATATTAACAGCACATTTTTCAAATGCTTGCACGACTGGTTTCCACACTTTCTCAGTTAGCACAAGACCTTAAAGTCAACATGAAACAAAGTTTAGTCTCTTTTATGAAATTACATCTGCGCATCATTTTACTCTTGTGATGTACAGTTAGAATTATAGCAATCTTTTAAAGGGCTAAATGTATACAGTGTAAATGTGTAGGAATATAAACATACGGTATACAGTATTTGTGTACGACAAGCTTGTGCACTTTGCCACACACTGAGCAAGCAAAATACAGAAGTGTTTTTGTCATTTGTCACGTTTGTTTGTAGTTGGCTTGCATAACCATTCGATGCTTCTGTGAAGAGATATGTCACAACAACACTATTTTGAGAAGAGTTCGAATAGTTTCGAATGAGAGATTTGCTTTTGCCAGAGAAGGTTCAAGGTTCAAGGTTTGTTTATTCGTCACATACTAAATTATAGAGGGTATAATCAGAGTGAAATGTAAATCAAATCAGAAGTGTGACATTTTGCATTTTGTGTGTTTTGGGGTTTTCTGTGTAAAGAAATGAGCCATAATAGAAGATACTGTAAACAAATAGCCTGGTTAGTGTAAAGAAAGGGTTTATTTGTAGTGATCTAGCTCTGATTTCTCAGAAACAGATCAGCTATAAGTGTTTCCTCACATGCACACTGGGTGTAATCAGTAAATGAGTGTTTCCAAACCACACACAACAGATGATAGTTGTGTGTCTAATGTAGAAACCATCAGGAGAACATTACAGAGCATCAACAGAAAACCTGTAACAAACAAGAGAAAAAACATACAAAAGAGGGCAAACATTAAAGAATGACAATCAAATAAATAACTGTAAAAAATGTACATCATTTTTAAAATGTCATATAACATTTATTAGAGTTATTAAATTAATTAAATAAGGAAATACATTAATATCTAGAGGAGAGCAAACTAAACCACATTGTTCAAATCACAAAAAAATATATAATATATTTTTGAGAATCTGTGACGTTTTTAATAGTTATACAAAAAGATAAATATGAATAAAATAATTACCACTGCGTTGTTTTTTAATGATACTGTACAAACACCTTCAGGTGAACATTATATAACAAGAGAAAACACACATAAAAGAAGTTAAAATAAGATAAATAAACTAAAAATATATATATATAATTTATATAAAGCTTAATAATTATGATTAAAATAAAAACAGAAAATGTAATTAATAAGAAGAGGAGTGCAAATTGTGTTGAGGAGTGCAAAAACACGTGATATAGAGTCTGAAAACATTTGTTTATCAATAAAAAAACTATATTTATATATATAATCTTAACAGGAAAAATAAAATTGTTTAATAAATATGCTACAATGTCATATTTACATACAATGTTATACGCTATAATCGCCTTTTTTACTTCTGCAGTTTTGTTAAGTGTCACAATAAAGCTTGAAATCATTTTTAAAGTGAGAAAAATTTGGTTTGAAGTCTGACCATTTCATTTTATGAATATCAAACTTTCCCATGTATATTAATAATTGTACATATAGTTGTACAATAATTGTAAAAGTCTAATGCCTTTATCTTTAACAATTATCACGATCATTAAAGTTGATTAATATGTCAGAATCACACAGCTGCAAAGCAATGCACAATTTCTTCTTAATGAAATGTTCAATATCAGTTCAGAATATTTTTGTAAACAAACTATTCAGCCTCTGCGTCTGTTGCGTCACGCGTGACGTCACCGGCGCATCGCACCTCTCCTCCTGACGCTCTTCCGCTCGTTTCATGACCGTAAGCCGTTATTAAAGCATGTCTACTCCGGCGAGACGGCGTCTCATGAGAGACTTCAAGAGGTTTGTGTCTTTAGACGAGTGTTTTGTGTCGATGTGAGGCCTCAGGCGGGCTGTGTTTATACTCCGAGCTAGCCTTTAGCAGCGTTAGCCGCTAGGCCAAGAACAAGAGTTGAGTCGCGATGGGTTTTTACCACAGTAACGTTACAGTACTTCTAGTCAGGGTCGATAGCATTTGTGAGCATCATAGACACTCTTGTTTAGGCTATAACGTTAAATGTTGTGTAGGTCTGAAGATACAGCCCTTAATAACAACCAGAAATAGCATCACAGTGAGATTAAATATCTCGGGATTCTTTTTTATTTTCATATTAAATAGACCTGCTTTATATTAACAATGCACTTGCATGTAGATGAACCTTTCTAATACACGTTTACATCGAATTAATGTTGAAACTGTAATTAATTCCTACAGTTACATCTGTAATTGCACTGTTGACCCCATCCTAAACTACAAACTTTACCCCAAATAAACGTGTTTTGCAGCTAATACTAATTTTATGTAATGACGTTTATTTGTGTTTTAAATAAAATAATGTTAGTCTTGTCAAAAAAGTTATGTTTAGCTGTCGCAAATGAATCGACCTGAAAAACAAGTTCATTTTGTACAAGAAAAGCAGTGGTTTTGATGCACAAAGTAGTTTTTATTGTCTCTAATAACACACATTGTTTATTTAAACCCATGCAAATGCTAATCTGTTGTAGACAATAGTGAAAAATCCCTCATCAGATTATGTCTGGTATATATTTAACACATAACCCATGAGCTTGTGTTTGCTTGCAGACTTCAAGAAGATCCTCCGACCGGCGTGAGTGGCGCTCCTTCAGAAAACAACATCATGATGTGGAACGCGGTCATTTTTGGGTATGTTTGTAGAAATGATATTCAGCAGCTGTGCATGAAGAGATGTGGATCTGTGTTTATGAACATCATGTTTCTGTGTTTGCTTGCAGGCCTGTAGGAACGCCTTTTGAAGACGGTGAGCCAGTCCTTGATTCCTCCAAATAAATACTAGTTAATAACCATAAACTCAGCGTTTGTTATTGTATTTGGAGCAGCTTTTATCAGCTTTGCAGGCTCGGGTCTAACACGCCTGATGTATTAATGTGTCATTTTTACATCTGCAGTAATAATTGTATTGATGATTAGTGGATTATTTCGGTAACACTATTTTAAGGACCAATTCTCAGCATGCATATTACTAGAATATGCTTATTATTTCTTACTTATGAAGCACATATTAATGTCTTATTCTGCATTATCATATTTTAGATCGCTTATTCCACCCCATACCTAAACTTAATAAATACCTTACTATTAATACGCAGCAAATTAGGATCTTATTGAGGCCAAAGCTGTAGTTAATGCTTATTTAATAATGAGAATTGGTCCTTAAAAAATGTGGCAATTGTTTATTTGATTAGTTTATTAGTTTGATTAGTAGACAAAAAAAATCAAATTTTTAATGACTAAAAATAAAGTTAATTAAAATAATTCAGTATTCATTATTAAATAATTGTTAGTTTATAGTTAATTCAGTTTATAAACTGTAGTGTCGATATGTTTAGTGCATTTATTTCTTAATCTCAAAATGTTTCTATATATATATATAAATCTCAAAATGTTTCTATAATCTCAAGACTTAGTTTTTTATAGACGTATCTTCTGCTCATCAAGGCTTTTTTTTTTTTTTGCAATTTTAACAGTTTTCTATTTTAATATATGTAAAAATATTTATTTCTGTGTATTTTCAGCATCATTATTTCAGTCTTCAGTGTCAGATGATCTTCAGAAATCATAATATATTCAGATTTATTATTAATGTTGCAAACTTCATATCTTTTTGGAAACTGATATTTTTTTCCAGGATACTTCTATGAATAAAAAGTAAAAAATAACAGCATTTATTAAAAATATTAATGAGTATTTTAGAAAAATGTGCAAAGTGTTACACTCTTGTTTTTTAATTACAATATAATTATTGTTTCCGTTGCATAATAATTTAAACATCTTAGTAATAACATTTAGTGGTTTATATCCTCAACTGTGCATGCTAGAAAATCAGTTGCTGCTAGATATTGATCTGAAATCTCTGTCTCTCTCTCTCACTCACTCTCTCTCTCTCTCTCTCTCTCTGTGTCTCTCTCTCTCTCACTCACTCTCTCTCTCTCTCACTCACTCTCTCTCTCTCTGTGTCTCTCTCTCACTCACTCTCTCTCTCTCTCTCTCTGTCTCGCTCTCTCTCGGTCTCTCTCGCGCTCTGTCTCTCTCTCACTCTCTCTCTCTCTCACTCTCTCTCTGTCTCTCCCCCCCCCTCTCTCTCTATTACTCTCTTACTCTCTCTCTCTCACTCACTCTCTCTCTCTCTCTCTCTGTCTCGCTCTCTCTCGGTCTCTCTCGCGCTCTGTCTCTCTCTCACTCTCTCTCTCTCTCACTCTCTCTCTGTCTCTCCCCCCCCCTCTCTCTCTATTACTCTCTTACTCTCTCTCTCTCACTCACTCTCTCTCTCTCTCTCTCTGTCTCGCTCTCTCTCGGTCTCTCTCGCGCTCTGTCTCTCTCTCACTCTCTCTCTCTCTCCCCCTCTCTCTCTCTGCAGGAACATTTAAGCTGGTTATTGAATTTTCAGAAGAGTATCCTAACAAGCCTCCTACGGTTCGCTTCATCTCCAAAATGTTTCACCCAAACGGTGAGCTGCTGACTGTGTTCTGGAGTAGTTCTGTCCGGTCCTGGTTCTGATGAGTGATATTGTGTTTGTCAGTCTATGCAGATGGAAGTATATGTTTAGACATTCTTCAGAACCGCTGGAGTCCCACGTATGACGTTTCCTCCATTCTGACATCCATCCAGGTGCATGATGGGTTTGTTCTCGTCACACTTCTATTTACAAGTGTATATAACCCTGGAGCACAAAAGCAGTCATAAGCAGCACGGGTATATTTGTAGCAATAGCCAAAAATACATTATATGGGTCAAAATTATGGATTTTTCTTTTATGACAAAAATCATTCGGATATTAAGATCATGTTCCATGAAGATATTTTGTAAATTTACTACCATAAATATATTAAAAGTTAATTGTTGATTTGTAATTTGAACAACTTAAAGATGATTTTTTTTGCACCCTCAGATTCCAGATTTACAAATATTGTCCTATCATAACAAAACATACATCGATGGAAATAATATTTATTCAGCTTTCAGATTATGTGTAAATCGTCTTGGGTTACTCGCATAATCCTTGTTCTCTTAATAGGGAACGAGACGCTGCGTGAAAGCTCTTCCCGTTTTGGGAACGCCCTCTGGCGTGCCGATTGTCTGAAGCCCGTATAGAATCACGCCAATCCATTGGCTGATGGCGCACGCCGCCCCTGACGCACTCACGTCATCAGCTTAAACCGGCGAACGCGCCATCTGCTCCTCAGATTTCTCTGCCGAAAAGAACCTGAAAGCGAACGCAGTGTCTCGTTCCCTATTAAGAGAACAAGGGTTACGCGAGTAACCCGAGTCGTTCTCTATCATAGGTTCACTTACGCTACGTGAAAGCTCTTCACGCTTTGGGAACGATATACCAAACACGCCAAGCTAAAAACGCTTCCTACCTGGTCCAATAACGAACCAACAACATACGGCTGGTTCAAACAGCCAAGATCTGAGAACCTGGAGCCGTATCAAAGTCAAGGTTGTAAAACCCGACAAAGGTGTGCGGAGAGGACCATCCTGCCGCCACACAAATATCCTCCAGGGGTACCCCTCTAAAAAGAGCCTGAGAGGAGGCTACGCCCCTAGCAGAATGCGCCCGAAGTCTAAAAGGTGAAGGAAGGTTCCCCGCCTCATAAGCCAGCGAAATGGCGTCTCTCACCCAGTGAGAAATCCTCTGTTTCGATGTGGCAAGCCCGCGGCGGCCAGCACCAAAACACCCCAGTAACTGGGAGGATTTTCTCCAAACCTTGGAGTGATCCACATACAGCTTCAATGCCCGAACCGGGCAGAGCATGTGGAGTCTCTCATCCTCACTCGAAGCAAAGGGAGGAGGATGGAAAGAGTGAAGTGTGACCACCTGAGAGCGAAACGATGTGGACAAGACCTTCTCTATAATGAATGTAGGAATGTAACCAGGCCTAGGCCGCAGGGTCACTTTGACTAGACCCGGGGCAAAGTCCATACACATCTCACTGACAGAGAGGGCCTGCAAATCTCCAACTCTTTTTAGTGATGTAAGCGCCAGCAAAAGAGTAACCTTAAGAGTCAGTATCCGCTCTGAAGCTGACTCTAGGGGCTCAAAAGGGGCTGCCACTAGACCTTCGAGGACGACTAATAAGTCCCAAGAAGGAAATCGGCCTAAGCCGTCTGACGCCACGCATAAAGGCGGAGACCATCCGATGTCTCCCCAGGGGGATCTCATCCAGCTCTCTCCGAGCTGCAATGGCCGCTACATGAACCCTCAGGGTGGTAGCAGCCGCCCCTGCTGTCAGTCTCTCTTGCAAAAACTCCAGCACTGGACCAACAGGGCAGTTAACTGGGTCTATTGCACGAGCCAAACACCAGGACTCAAAGACACCCCACTTGGAAGAGTACAGCTTCCTAGTAGCGGGGGCCCTGGCACTGGCGATGGTCTCCTGAACCTCGACAGGTAAATTATTCATCAAGGCATAATTAGTTTTTTGGAAATTGTTTTTTCAAGAAAGGAACTTGTCCTGGGACCAAAGGAGAAGACGGCGCGCAAGCCTGTCCAGGGTGCGTGACCGTGAACCTCCCTGACGGTTTATGTGGGACACTACCGCCATATTGTCCGTTCTGACTATGATATGATGCTCCCCGAGAACGGGGAGAAAATACATCAAAGCCAGGAAGACAGCCCTGAGTTCCAGGCAGTTTATGTGCCAGGAAAGGACCTCTCCTGTCCATTCCCTGCTCGCTGGTCTGCCTTCGAAGACCGTGCCCCAGCCCGTCATTGATGCGTCCGTCATGATCATATGGTGACGGTGGATCGCACCCATTCTGAAGAAAAGCGGGGTCCCGCCATTGTAAAAGGGGTTGAGAGCAACTGTGCGACAGCCTGATAAGGAGAGTGGCTGGTATAGTGGGGTGTAATCTCAGCTCTTTCATCCACCAAAGGAACGGCCTCATGTGAAGCAACCCTAGGGGCAACACAGGAGAGGCCGGTGCCATGAGGCCTAGCAGTCTGCGGCAGGTACCTACAGAGACATGATGGCCTAGCTTGAAGCGGGCCAGACATGCTGTAAAATTGGATATCCGGGCAGGAGCCAAACAGGCCTGCATCTGAATGGAATCCAAGTGAACCCCCAAAAACATGGTTCGCTGAGATGGGAGGAGCACACTCTTCTTGGCGTTCATTCTGAGGCCAAGAGAATGAATGTGGCGGAGAACGATATCTCTGTGACGACTTACTAACTCCCTGGAGTGGGCCAGAATGAGCCAGTCAGTTAGTCCAGATAGTTCAGCACACGAATGTCCTGGAACCTCAAAAGGGCCAGTGCAGCATCCATGCATTTCGTGAACGTTCTCGGTGCCAAGGCCAGGCCGAAGGGCAGGACCTTGTATTGGTAAGCCTTCCCTCTAAAGGCAAACTGAAGGAACTTCCTGTGTCGCTGAACGACCTGGATGTGAAAATATGCATCCTTTAGGTCGATAGTGACAAACCAGTTCCCTCCTTGAATCTGAGACATGATGGTTTTCATCGTCAGCATCTTGAACTTCCCTTTGTAAAGGGAAAAATTCAGACACCGCAGATCCAGAATGGGCCTCAGGCCGCCATCCCTTTTTGGAACAAGGAAGTAGCGGCTGAAGAACCCTTGTTCGATGTCCGACTGAGGTATTTCCTCTATCACTCTTTTCTGTAGGAGGGAGGAAAGTTCCTGTTGTAGTACAAAAGCCTTGGAGGTGCTGTTTACTTCTGTCAGCTGAACTCCGTTGAAGCGGAGGGGATTTCTCCCAAACTGAAGTGTGTAGCCGGACCGAACTGTGCGGAGAACCCAAAGCGATACCCCTGGTAGACGCTCCCATTCGTGAATGAAATGCGATAGAGGAAGCAGAGTGTCGTGCAAAGGAAGACATACCTGAGTTGGGGTGTCGAGAAGGCCTGGAAGCAGTGACGCCCTTCACCACGAAGGAAAGCCCTCGGCATCCTTGTTTGGGTTGATGGAGAGTGAAGTGCTGGACTGAAAGGCGGCCGGTACGGGGTCCGTACGCTGTAGGAGAGAACCGACTGTGTCCCCTAACACGTGGCCCGCTGGCGGCAAAAGGACGTACTGTAGAGGGGGAAAGACCGACGCGTCCCCCAACTGCCAGACCGAAGAAAAATGAGGATATACTCTTTCTGCACACCGAACCTCGAGGGGTGGTTGTGACCGATCTGAGTGAGGAGAGCGTGTTTGAGGCGGGCAGATACGCTTTTGCGGTCTGGCCTCGCCTCGTGGCGGTGATGCAGCTCTCCTCATCCCGACTCGAAGGTCAGGAACGACTCGGAGGAGCCGAAGCGGCAGGTCTGCTGGGCCGCTTCAGGTCAACTCGTCTGCGTGGTCGCTGGCGAGGGAAAGGCCGGCCACGGGCTCCCCAGACCGTAGTCGGGGGAGGATGCGCAGCCTGGGCACCACTCCTGCCAGAAGGCTCCTTTCTGGGTAGCAATTGCTCTCTATACAAGGAGGAGGAGGGAGTGGAATCGTCCCTCGTCCTCCTGGGCATAAACTGCTTAAGAGCAGCTGACTGCGTCTTAGCTGAGCGGAACTTTTCCACTACCGAGCTAACCGCCTCCCCGAATAACCCAGACTGTGAGATGGGTGCGTCCAGCACGAACACCTTCTCCTTCTCATGAATCTCAGTGAGATTGAGCCACAAATGGCGCTCTGCGGCCACTGAACCCGCCATAGAGCGCACCACGGCGCGTGCGGTGTGCTTAGTGGCTCTCAGAGCCAAGTCAGTGGCTCTGCGCAGCTCTTTCACAGCCTCTGGAGTCAGACCAGTCCCTTCATCCATCTCCTTGAGCACGTCCACCTGGTAGGCTTGGAGGATGGCCATCGTATGAAGGGCCATGCCTGCCTGACCGGCCGCGATGTAGGACTTCCCGATAAGGGCGGAAGTGGTCCTACATGGCTTAGTTGGAAGGAGGGGACGAGACTTCCAGGAAGGCGCCAAAGAGGGTGAAAGATGGGAGGCCAAAGTGTCCTCAACCACAGGTATTGCGGCTAAACCCTGCTCCACAGAACCCACAAGGTTGGTGAAGTCAGCAGCTGCCGCGTTAGTAAGGCGGGAGGAAAAAGGCTGCTTCAAGGATCTGCAGATCTCCTGATGCAGATCGCTGAAAAATGGCATCTTCCTCCGTTCAGGTCTGGAATTCATTCTGCTAAGGAACTGCACGTCGAGTTTCGATGCTTGAGACTCGCGGGGCTCGTCAGGCCAATCCAGAGATCTCCGGGGCGCGACGGGGAAACACGGATGACTCCTTTTCAAACACCTCAAGCCGAGAGCGGAGGGTTCTGAGATGGAGACTTTCGCAAAATTTGCATTTAGAAATCCCATAAACCACCTCGCGTGCGTGTGACAATCCCAAACATTTAACACACTTACTGTGTAACGCCAGAGGGCGTTCCCAACGTGTGAAGAGCTTTCACGCAGCGTAAGTGAACCTATGATAGAGAACTCAATTTCTGAAAAACGGACACTAATGACTGGTTTTGTGGGCCAGGGTCACATTTTATTATTCAATAATATTTCAGATTAAAATACACGTGTATATCTGCATTGTTTTAAATCTTGAAAATGAATGAATTTTTGGTAGTTATGATAAGGAATAGTGTTGATACGTGTGTGCGATATACAATATCACAATAATAAACATGCATGATATTGTTATCGAAGGCACTACAAAATACAGTGAATATTTAATGAACTTTTCCCATCAACACAGCTGTAATGCTAAAATTAATTCATTAAGTTAACTGAGAATAAACTACTAACGCACGTTTTAATCTCAGTTAATGTTTAATAACACAGTAACTATTATTTAATGGACCTGAGCTAACAACTAACAAAGTTCAACCGTTTTCTATTAATTAACATTAACAACTTCTGTAACAAACGTAACTATTTCTCATTGTTAACTAATGAGATGTTATTGTAAAACTAATTGTTCTTAAATTCTTCTGTGCTTTAATCGGTTTGAAACATTTAAATACAACTTAGCGATACACAAAAAATGTGTAGTTTTTGTTATAAGTTATTATACACGGTAACACTATAATAAGCTGTCATTCATTAACATGTATTAACGAACAATGATCAACACATTACAGCATTTATTCATCTTTGTTAATGAATACAGTCGTTTGTTAGTTCACAGTGCATTAACTAAAGCACAACTTGTGATCTTAATGCATTGGTAAATGCAGAAATTAACTAAGATTAATAAATGCTGTAGAAGTATTGTTCGGTCTTAACTAATGAACCTTATTGTAAAGTGTTATCAACACCTTTTGCAACTTATTTCAGCTTCGGCAGTTATTGCAACATGAACATCTGATACCTAGTTGAGGCTGTTTAATGACGATTTGTGGGCGGCTTGTATTATTCGGGAGAGCTTGAACACGGGTTGAGATTTGTGTGGTTGTTTCAGTCTCTATTAGACGAGCCCAATCCAAACAGCCCAGCCAACAGTCAAGCGGCTCAGCTCTATCAGGAGAACAAGCGTGAGTATGAGAAGAGAGTGTCGGCCATCGTGGAGCAGAGCTGGGTCGACTCGTAACGCCATTCATGGGATTAGTCACGAAATCGACAACATTTGTGTGCTTTGTTTTTTTGAACTGCATGATAAGTTATTGCTAACACAATTCATACTGTTGTCAGATTGATGCGGTTGAATGCAGTGCAATATATCCATCATTAATATATGAGAACATGCCTTTAAATGCACCTGGAGATCGACTGTGGGAATCGTTTTTGTATCTGTATTTGATGGTGCTCACGTGTCTTTGCTTCGGTTTAATAAAACGAGGACTTGTTCTTCTAAACTGCGTTTGAGAGATCAGGCGAGTAATGCTTGGATGACAGTGTTAGTTTATCATAAGAGCATTTATACTTCTAATATGCTGTGAAAAATAAACATTTTCAGACTTGGAATGCATTCGTTTTTATTGTAGCTAATTATTAAAACAGGCATAGTAAAAATGGCACAACATGTACAGCTAGGGATAAAACAAGCTAGACGTTATTACAACGTGTGAGTCAAATGGTGCAGATCCACAGATCTCAGGCTGTTCTTCATTAGTTCCTCGTTAAGTGGATGAAACACGAGTCGTGCAGGCGTCACCTCTGCAGAAAACAACACATTATTTGCATTATATTTGGGTCGGTCATTTCACTCGATGCATCACATCGGCTTCAACTCGTGATTTAATCAATAGAAATTACTTTAGGCATTATCACGATTCCTCCTTTTCTCAAACGATAAAATTAGTGAACGATTAGCGCTGCTTGTTGGTGCAAAACGTATGCCGTTCTGATCTATATTCTCCCTTACACATGAAATATTGCATGCATTTCAAAAATAAAAATCTCAGTTTGTCTTGTCTTCTAAAACACTCATCATTAAATCAACATACATCCGATTGAGATACAAAAAGGCTTGTTTTCTGAGAAACTGAAGTAAATTTAGTGAGTTTATGCTTAAAACAAGAGGTATGAAAAGATGTTTCCCTTTGAATTAAGCTGATTTTTCTGAGCCAAACGGTAGATATGTGTTCTTGTTTCGATCATAAACTCACTTCAATTTAAAACGTAATAATCTTTAGACATTTGCACTATAAAACGACACAAATATGAGGAAGAACAGCAGTTTTTGCAGTGTGAGGAGTAGAAGTGGAAGCAGTGCTAAGATCGTGTTTGTGTGTTTTCAAACTTTGAAGCATTGCGGAAAAAAATACATTTACATTTAGAGACCATATTGACACATTCCTAACATTTGCTTTAATTTACCTTCATAAAATCTGCAGAAACTTTGAATATCAGTATCCAGTTTTCTTTCTTCCCGTAAGCATCAACACATTATTAATGCAGGTTAAATGCATCCCTGTCCTGCGTTAAACAGTCATCTGTGCCACTTCAGATGCAGATTCTGTGCCACCTCTGCACTGCAAACACTGTTTAGTTGATTTCATCGATTGGTAACAGCCCTAAAGTGTCTCACTACTTGAACTGAATAAAGGTAAGAGCTTCACGGGAGTCCTAAACCTGCCGAAGTACCAACAATAACACACTCAGCTATATATAAAATCAAATTATCATCAACAACATTACAGTAAATATCATTTTTTGTCATTATCGCACACCCCTACTGCTCTGTTCCAGACTTGCACACTAACCGCATATTGCAAACATGTCCCAGAATGCCATTAGTGTGGAAGTATATTATGAACATTAACAGCAGCCAGGGTCTGGATGCAAAGACGAGATAAACATCTGCTCATGATGCATGCATGCGTTATCTTTGAGTCTCAGATTTGACATGGCTACAGATCTTAGTTTTTTAGGCCAGATAATAGAGCAAATAAACATTTTATTCATCTACTCTTTCATTGTTTTTCTTATACACAGAAAAAATTAAAAATCTACAATCGGCCCATTTTCTTGGCCAAATAATGATCGGTCCTTCACTGAATTTCAAGCAGCTTTTTGGAAGTTTTAGGCCGAAAGAAACACCACAGAGTACTGATCTGAAAACAGTTTATGTGTCTACAGCATAGACTTTATTAAAGCCCACCTCGCCAGCAACGAACTGCTTCAAAAAGCACATTTAAAGATGAAATTAATCCATAACACTCATCTGGCATATTAAAAACTCACTTTGTATGATGAGCAGGCAGACATTTATATTTAAATCTGCTTGTTGACTCATTAGCATAAATAATTACAGAAGCCTGTTTCCACTAGGGGTGTGCGATATTGAAAAAAAATGATATCTCGATAACGATAATTAGACGATATTTTGCCGAGTGTGTTATCGTGCTGATATCTGAATACCGTGCACAGCTGCAGTTTTTAATATTCGTCATATTCTGTGTGCTCAGTTCACATCAGTGATTAATCAATATTTTCATTTAAGTTTAAATTGATTGTTACCTTTAATAAAGCATTTTTCTTTCTAAAAGTGTACATATTTTGAGTCAAATTATAATTTAATTAAGATAATACACATTTAGGCTGCTACCAAACAAATGAAACCAATATTATCAAAATAAATCTTTGCATCTTTAGATGTATTTACACACTGTTTAATCCAGCTCAGAGGGACATGGAGTGCTTTAAACAGTTACAAATGCATATTTTTTTGACATTGAATACTGATATTTAAAATATTTTAAAAACGAAAATAGACTTTAAATGTGAAATTAAATCACCAGCAGGTGGCAGCACGTCACTGTTAACAAGTGAGTCACTGCGAGTGAACCGACTCATTTAAACGATTCATTGAATCATTCAGAAACGAATCACTGAGACTCAAAACAGTACTATGGTTGTTGGGAAGTATTTTTTGTCGGCGAAATGCAGCAAAAACAGGCAATATGGTGTCTAAAACGTAAGTATCTTAATATTAACTCATTGTTTATTGACCTGTTGTATAAAATCAATATCACATTTGTAATCGTGCATATTTTGAAGAAAAAACAGCACTCTTTGCTTGCTTTTAACTATGTGAAACGTAAATATATACATTTTCTGCCCCATATCTTGAATTTTGCGATCAATCTTAATGCATTTTAATAAACTGAATCATGGAGTGAAAGAACACGCTATATAAGATACGCATAACTATCACATGCAATATATCGTGCAGCCCATAATACACTACGAGATTGTCTGTGTAATCCGCAGACTGGCGCAGACTTTCCTCAACTGGAAAATCAGGGCAAAAATCACGTAGTGTATTCCAGGCTTTCTTTATTTACCGGTAAAGTCGTTCTGGTAATTGTACGGCAATTTACTGGTAGAGATCGACCGATATATCGGTTTACCGATATTTTTTCCCGATATTTAAGCATTTTACCATAATCGGTTTTGTAAAAAAAAAAAAAAAAAATCGGTTTTGAATTTTATAGAGAGTAATTATACAGAGTATAACCAGCAGTGAAATTTTGTTCTCTGTATTTGACCCATCCAAGAGCACACACACACACACACACACACACACACACACACACACACACACACACACCTGGAGCAGTGGACACACACACACACACACACACACACACCTGGAGCAGTGGACACACACACACACACACACACACACACACACACCTGGAGCAGTGGACACACACACACACACATACACACACACACCTGGAGCAGTGGACACACACACACACACACACACACACCTGGAGCAGTGGACACACACACACCTGGAGCAGTGGACACACACTCACAGACACACACACACCTGGAGCAGTGGACACACACACACACACCTGGAGCAGTGGACACACACTCACAGACACACCTGGAGCAGTGGACACACACACACACACACACACACCTGGAGCAGTGGACACACACTCACAGACACACACACACCTGGAGCAGTGGACACACACACACACACACACACACCTGGAGCAGTGGACACACACACACAGACACACACACACATGGAGCAGTGGACACACACACACAGACACACACACACCTGGAGCAGTGGACACACACACACAGACACACACACACTTGGAGCAGTGGACACACACTCTCTCACACACACACACACACACCTGGAGCAGTGGACACACACACACACACACACCTGGAGCAGTGGACACACACACACACACACACCTGGAGCAGTGGACACACACACACACCTGGAGCAGTGGACACACACTCACAGACACACACACACACACACACACCTGGAGCAGTGGACACACACACACACACACACACCTGGACCAGTGGACACACACACACACACGGACCAGTGGACACACACACACACACACACACACACACCGCATGTAACTTTATACAAGATTAACTTGTTTAAAACACGCTAAACTATATTAACATTTACTATAGAACCATTATTTCACCAATAAATACATCTCTATTGAAATTAATGATTTATTATCTCCGCAAGCGATCGCAGTTTGAGTATAGTTCTGTGTGAATAGATAAACCGCGCTGTCAGCAGTTTTCATAATCTAGAATGACAAAAACATTTTAATAATTCTGATAAAACAGTTAAGAAATGCAATAAAATACGATGTTTTGTTTGTTATATTTCAATATTCCAGAGAATATTATTCAGTGAATTATTCTTCACTCTTTAGTCTATTAAACAGATTATAAACCTAAAACTGTAGATTAAAATGAAGTTTATATGACGTCTGTCCTTTATTTTCTCCATTTGAACACATTAGACATTATTTTGCTTATTGTTAATATCAGTGTTGCTGATGATGATTTTTATAAATAACATGTTTTTATTGTTGTAATTTGAAGATTAAATTTTACATGAATGTTAATTTTCAACAGTTGTTTGTTGTTGTTATGATGACTGAAAGTGAAGAATGGACTTCACTCTGTTATTTATGTACTTTATAACAGTAAATAAATATCGGTTCTGAATATCGGTTACATAAACGTACAAATAATCGTTATCGGTATCGGTTATAAAAACTCAATATCGGTCGATCACTAGAAAGGAGTTATTGACTTTCAGAAATGTGAGATAAACATTCAGATGGAGCTTTTTTATTTCTTGTATCCCGTGGCAGAAACGGGCTTCCACAGATAACACACGCGTCAGCTTCAACGCATCTTCAGTGACGCTTTACCTTCTGCTGTTTCATCACTTCATCTCTGGTCTTAAAAACAGGAGCGTCCTCCACCACGACCCCTTCTGCCATCTCGTTCACCTTCTCCAGCAGCCCCGGATCATACCTACAAACACGCTTCAGTCTTTAATCCCCCAAACTACACGAATCCACAGCAGTTACACCTTACGTTGTATTTTACGGGTTGTTGTGCAGCACTTTGGCCTTGTTCCGGGCTCTAGAAATAAAACTGAACTTCAACTTTCAATCAAGAGGTTAAACATGTTTTCGCAGTTACACTTTTGACATGATGGTCATATTAGTATTTAGTGCAATTACAGACACTTAACATGTTTTACTCAATTTAAAATGCAATTACAGTTTGTAAATAAATCTATCTTGCTCAATGAGACCTTTGTACAGTAAAATTATTCAATATTACAATTACAAATAACTGTTTTCTATGTGAATATATTGTAAACTGTAATTTATTCCTATGATCAAAGCTGAATTTATCATCATCATCACTACTAATTTACTCCGCAGTTATTATTGACGCTCAGTTAATAATTAGTGCTGTCAAACGATTAATCGCATCCAAAATAAAAGTTATTTACATATGTGTGTGTGTGTGTACTGTGTATATTATACAGAATATATATTTTTAATAATAATAGTATATTATATATAAATACACATATATTAAATATTTTGAAAAAAATGACATGTATATATTTATATTACAGATAAATATATTTAATATATAAACAGAAAAATGTTCTGAAATATATACATGTATGTGTATTTATATAGACGTAATATATAGACGTAATAAATATACACAGTACATGTAAACAAAAACGTGTTTTGGATGCGATTAATCGTTTGAAAGCACTAAAATGGTTTGTATTGTTCTCAGAATAATACATAGTTTGCTGCATTTTTTTGTAATACATGTTAGCTGTATAACCGTCACAGTTGATCGATTACAGCAGTGTTTGTCGATATCTCCACCGGTTTCATCGTTTCGTAATCGCGTGCGAGTGCTTTTATTCTGACCTGCAGCCCAGGAACACGTGGTTCGCCCACACCATAGACAGCGCGAGCAGCTGATCCAGGTGAGGGTCTTCATAATCGTTGATGTTTCGGAATATAAACTCCCTCCTGCTCGTCCAGTGTTTCTCGCTC
>CM049884.1:1700000-1747500 GCA_027474115.1 Schizopygopsis malacanthus | reverse complement strand
CAGATGAGTGTAATATTTGAATTCTGGCAAGTTCTAACTGAGACTGATGCGAGTGCAAACCTGTCTATGATCCGTCATTATTGATAAACTCTTCTGTAAGGTTAGTTCTTAGGGAGTGTTCACTCTGCGACTGCTAAAGTTATTTTGAAAGTGCAGGGCGCTGAACCTGAACACAGATCGTTTGTTTAAACTCAAATCAGTGGTTTGTTTTAGTGACATGCTAAGTTATGAGCACTGAGTGGCCTAGCATGCTTCAGATTCACAAACACCCTGCGGGTCATCTGCCACGCCCCCTACAGTCTACTGCTGCTCACGGCACGCTGGGGCGTGACGTCACGCGGAGGGGCGGGGAAACAGGTTTATGTCAGTCCAGTGTAACATGCGTTCATCGGTGGAACTGCGTTTTATTAATCAGTCTAGTTTGCATTTCAATCAATAAACGGGTTAAATGCATGTGGTTAGTTGACATCATGAAGTGCTGTAGATTATAGCACTCCCACATGAAAAATACTCTAGTAATTTATAATAAACACTAGTGTTTTTGAACCATACTATAGTAGTGTATTATAGTACTGTATAGTATTTACAATACTTAGTTCATGAATGCTATCGTATACTGTAATATTAACTATAGTGAACTGATAAACTAATACATACTGTAGTATACTTTAGTGTATTGTAGTATAATATACCCTATAGTTGTAGAAAATTTAGTACAGTATTGGGTAAAGTAATTGTTTATATTACTATAGTTGTTATATTACCACAGCAACTATATGATTACCACAAACAATTCAAGTACTGTACTATAGTAAGGTTCAAAAACACTATAGTATATATTAGGGGTGTGACGAGAGCCTTATCCCATGAGACGAGACACGAGACTACATTTTTTGACTTAAAAAAAAAAATCCTTGATGAAATATATAAGGAAAAAATGTATTTTATTCAACTGAAAAACACAAAATGTAGGTGCATTTTGAAATCAACTTATACTTTATGAAATTAAACTTCTTTTTTAATGAATTATATGCAGTAGGCTAATAAACAACATGTAAACCAGAGCTGCACGATTCTGGATAAATTGAGAATTGCAGTTTTATTTGTATAAACCGATTCATTCATGCAATTAAACACCGTGTTGATATGCACTAATAGCACATTTGTGCTCACAGCCTGCATTTGCTGATCTACAGAAAAGTACATTGCTTGTGCAACGAATGTAAAAACTCATACATAGGTATTTTTTGTTTCATTGTCGGCTGCCCACTGCTCCAAGTGTGTGTGTGTCCACTGCTCCATGTGTGTGTGTGTGTCCACTGCTCCAAGTGTGTGTGTGTCCACTGCTCCGTGTGTGTGTGTGTGTGTGTGTGTCCACTGCTCCAAGTGTGTGTGTGTGTGTGTGTCCACTGCTCCAAGTGTGTGTGTCCACTGCTCCAAGTGTGTGTGTGTGTGTGTGTGTGTATGTGTGTGTGTGTGTGTGTGTCCACTGCTCCAAGCGTGTGTGTCCACTACTCCATGTGTGTGTGTGTGTCCACTGCTCCAAGTGTGTGTGTGTCCACTGCTCCATGTGTGTGTGTGTGTCCACTGCTCCAAGTGTGTGTGTGTGTCCACTGCTCCATGTGTGTGTGTGTGTCCACTGCTCCAAGTGTGTGTGTGTCCACTGCTCCGTGTGTGTGTGTGTGTGTGTGTCCACTGCTCCAAGTGTGTGTGTGTGTGTGTGTGTGTCCACTGCTCCATGTGTGTGTGTGTGTGTGTGTGTCCACTGCTCCAAGTGTGTGTGTGTGTGTGTGTGTGTGTGTGTGTGTGTGTGTCCACTGCTCCAAGTGTGTGTGTGTCCACTGCTCCATGTGTGTGTGTGTGTCCACTGCTCCAAGTGTGTGTGTGTCCACTGCTCCGTGTGTGTGTGTGTGTGTGTGTCCACTGCTCCAAGTGTGTGTGTGTGTGTGTGTGTCCACTGCTCCGTGTGTGTGTGTGTGTGTGTGTGTCCACTGCTCCAAGTGTGTGTGTGTCCACTGCTCCGTGTGTGTGTGTGTGTGTTTGTCCACTGCTCCAAGTGTGTGTGTGTGTGTGTGTGTGTGTGTCCACTGCTCCAAGTGTGTGTGTGTCCACTGCTCCAAGTGTGTGTGTGTGTGTGTCCACTGCTCCAAGTGTGTGTGTGTGTGTGTGTCCACTGCTCCAAGCGTGTGTGTGTGTGTCCACTGCTCCAAGTGTGTGTGTGTGTGTGTGTGTCCACTGTTCCCAAGTGTGTGTGTGTGTGTGTGTGTGTGTGTGTGTGTGTGTGTGTGTGTGTCTACTGTTCCCAAGTGTGTGTGTGTGTGTGTATGTGTGTCCACTGCTCCAAGCCTTAACATTAATGTTCATTTGTGCACAGCCTACATTACAAACTGTCCTGGTTGAAGTGTAGCCTTAATGTAATTAGTCAAATCTATGTTGTTTTGAGGAAATTAATAGCATTCCCGCTGAAAAACAAAGCGTTCTAGCGCTAAAATGCTTGGGAACTAATGCGGTCGGAACCAAGTTTACAGTGCTGCGTTCTCTGGATCCACTCGAGCGGAGGACTTCTACATTACGATTGGTTCCCGCTGAACCGCGTCATAGCTCATTACCATAAAGTTGACCTGATTTCAACTCTCCTCGACGCTCGCATCGTCCAAAACGCGCCGCACCGCTCTCGCCGGAACTCGCCGCCGGCTCACATTGAAAATGAATGACTTCTGGCCACTTTGACGCTCTCGCCACCTGCGGTGTGAACGCACAGTAACTGTCGACTAACAGAGGGAGTCAGATTGCCCCCTAGTGGATGGTTAAAGATTTGCTAGCTCGTAATCATAAATCCTCAAGGGAATGTCTGACTTAATTGATGCTCGCGCCCCCCTGAGGGACAATAAGTGTTTATACCCAAACTATAAGCTTTTATCTAGTACTTCTGTTATTTAAATGTCTGTAACATAAATCATTGTGTGGTTGAGAAGACCGTTGGAGTGGCTCTTTCTGGACCAGCAGCAGCACGAGTGTTTCACATCGCGAGTGTCAGTGGAGCTTGAGCGGCGCATGTTTTATCGCCGAACATATCAGTGAATGACCGGAAGAGACCCTCTGATTCATCAACATGGGCGGCGACAAAACGTGCTTCTCACGCCCCACTCGCGATGTAAACAGCTGAATCGTTGTCATTCACGAATAAGATCGCGTGATGTTTGAATCAAGACCGCAAGCGCAATTTTTAACGATTAATTGTGCAGCTCTAATGTAAATGGTGCAATTTTTGCGAGGATATCGTCTCGTCACATCCCTAGTATTTACTATAAATTACTATAGTATTTTTTCATGTGGGCTGGCATCAGTGCTGGGTAGATCACGTACAAATTGCAGTTTATCGTTAATCCAAAATCCAAATTACATGATTAAAAATTTTAGTTAGTAATGAAATCCATTACATTACACATTTTAGGTAATATAATCAGACTACTTGTTGACTACTTTTGACTCGTTTATCAAATTGATTTAAATAAGATAAGTACCATATTGATATAAACATATAAAGTATATTCCATTCGTTGTTATTAACAATGTGAAGTGCGTTAGGGCTGGGCGATAAAACGATAACGATATGTATCGCGATAGACACGTGATCGATATCAATAAAAAATGTGTTCGATAAAACGTTCGATATTTTGTATTCTTCGTCGGAAGAAAACAGAGGTTGCGAAGCAAGTTTGGTTGCATTAACAAAGGCACTCGCTCTCTGGTAACCTAGCAACGTAGGGAGTGACACGCTAACAGCCAATCATGTAACAGTATCATGTTTGGTTGCGCCATATCATTGTCTCGTGCTGGTCTGCTGGATTCCTTTTTATAAGCATAAAATGAGTGCCGCAGCGAACGAGGAAATTGTAAATAAAAGAGGAAAAGTCAGCTCGCCAGTATGGCAGTTTTTTGGATATTATAAGTCTGACCGTAGTCAGACCAGTGTCGTCTGCAAATTATGCAAGACCGTCGTCCCCGCCTTACGACTGGAAATACCACGAACTTGATGTACCACCTTAGCCGCGCTCACCCTTTGGAGCACAGCCGTATTCAACCAACAACAAATGTTAAGAGATAATTGTTAAGTGTTCATTGTGACTTTAGGCTTATGTTTACATTTTAATTATTTGAGTTTTCCGTGGTTGTTGACATTTCTGTCTTAATAACTGAGGGGATTATGATCAGAGGAAGGTTAAGTTTAAAATAAAAATGTTTAAATGTAATATATTTTTCTCCTGGTCCTTATTTTAAATGGGTCATAAAAAATATCAATAATTATCGATATCGACCGATATGAAACACTGATATCGTGATACAGTTTTCAGCCATATCGCCCAGCCCTACGTTAAACATTAGATTGTCAATGTTTCCCAAACTGGGGGTTGTGAAAGTACTCTAGGAGGTTTGTGAGTTTAATGAAAAGCTAAAAATTACATTATACAAATATTTTTTTTAAATAGCAAAAATCAAGATAAAACACAAAAAAAAATGTAATATATTTGTTTACATGCATGTGACCATTAACACAAATCAAAGAACAGCAAACATGCAAATGTGCTACTTAATTATGAATTATTCTCGACTTCAGGTAAATATTCTTCAGCTCGCTTCGGTGAACCTTCAATGCAGCCGAATTATTTCTGAACTCTTCTCCAGATCTCTGGACCTTATGCCTTTCCAAATCTTACCCTTTCATTTGAGTTTGCCACAGATTACTTTAAACCCAAAAAACCTGGTTTCACAGACAGGGCTTAGACTAAGCCAGGATTAGGCCGTAGTTCGATTAGGACATTGAAGTCATTTTTATAACTGTGCCTTACTAAAAAACATCACTGAGGCGTGTTCTTCGTACGTCGCTAACGCGGTTAGCTGGATTTGGTTGTTGCTGATTTCACTTGATCTGGGATTATTTGGTTCTTCGAAGCTGGCATACACTGTTAAAAACACGGTTAAAACAACCTAATTTGTTTTTTTTTAACCCATTGGTTGGGTAAATATAGGACAGAACACATTTGTGGTTAATTTTACCCAATAAATTGGGTTATTTATTTAACCCATCATAAATAGTTGATTTAACTCCGCTAATAGGTTGATTCATTTGTATTATAACACTAGCTTTTATTTTTTACTTTATGCATAAAATAATGTTTACAGATTAACTTAAATCCTCTAAACTTTTGTGAAATACTCCAGAACCACTGGTTTACGTGATAACCTTTTCCTTTATTTATCAGAACAGAACAGGCCAGCATTTGTGTTTATAAAGCATATATTTAATTTTTTACATGACCGATTGTTTAGCTAGATAAGACCGTTATTCGTCGTCTGGTATCGTTTGTAGCTGCACTGAAACTAATGTTACTGAAACTAACCGTTTGGAGTCCATTGAACCTCACTATATGGAGATAATTCGTGGAATGTTTTCATCAAAAACCTTCATTTCTTTTCCATTGAAGAAAGAAATACATAAACATACGAAGAACGTATATCTCGAGACAAAACAAAAGCACTGACATGTTTTAAGATCAATCAATGCATGTTTCTTTCAACTGAAACCGCTTAGGCTTACATTTTAGTCTGGGACTAGGCTTAAGCCTTGTCTGTGAAAGCGTAGTATCATCTAAAACCGATATTGAAATGCCCCTGAGCTAAATATCAAGTGTCCCAGATACATATGCATTGTAATTATTTCAGTTTTTAATTATTTTTTATATTTATAGTTCACAATTGTTTTTTTTGTCATGTATGGAGACAATTCAAAGTAATTTAGCAACAACATAAAATGTGAAAAAATTGTCCCCCATGAAACAAACAATTTTAATCAAAAACCCAGTTCTGCTATTAAATAAAAGTGTGTGTATATATAAAAATGCATTGCAGTTTAGCTTAAGTCCATTGTAAAAAAGCATTTTTGAACCCACAAGCTTTGCGCTGCTAACACAATGCTCTAACCACTGAGCCACAGGAACACTGAATATCTGAATTTGAAGCATATACAGTATAATTCCACACCACTAGACTATCATGAAATGTGTTTGGCACTAACTACGCTGGGTTCTTTGCCATGTAAATTGTAATGTGCTCAAGTTAACAGTATTGAATCTCGTGGAGCAGAGATGAAGTGTGTTGGTCATCTGCCGTGTGATTGGTGGAGGAGGAGGCGAGGCGGTCACATGGTCTCAGGGTGTGTTTCTGGTATGAGGGGGGTATTCATGAATGAAGCTGTGGCGCTGATGTTCCCATCACTAATAACACAGTCAGTAGAACGGCAGGGCGTGACATGCTCAGTGCTGCATCTGCAGTGTTTGTGAGGGATGCATGTGGTGCTGATGTTTACTGTCAGAGTCCATCTAACAGACCTACACCCAGAGAGATTGTTTTTTATGAAACAGAGAATATGTGCATTTATGTGCCTTCCAGAAGTATTCAGACCCCTTCATTTTGTCACTTTTTTTCTTGTAGCCTTATGCTAAACTGTTTTTAATTTTTATTTTTACAATCCATAACCTATAATGGCATAGTAAAACATAGATTTGTGATAATTTATTACGAAAATATTTAATTAATTGCAATGCTGTGGTACAGATTTAAATTCTCTGGATGATCATTGAGATGTTTCTACACTTTTAGGGGCACAAGAAATACGTTTGTTTTTTTCTCACCCATTTATTTTCAATTTTAATGGTTTAATTAAATTGCGATAATCAAAAGGCATGTATAATTAATCAAATTCATTAAACTTTAACAGTTTATTAACATTTTAACAACAATGCAATCCTATTAATGTTTTTTTCCCACAGAAATGTGGTCTGTTTTATGTTTCAGATTTTTTTTTTTTTTTTATAATTGAGTACAAACTTATTTAAAAAAACTGTAGTAATTAGATAAACGCTTTTATACTTTACACAAAAAAAAGAAAATATATTTTTACATTGTAGTAAATGAAGTGCTGCCCAACAGAGGTTTACTGTTAAAGTCGAAACAAACTAAATATTGTGATATAATGTTTTAATTATTATTATTAGTAAGAAGCACACACTGTACAGAACTAAGTTAAATATTTATGTCAGTTCGTTAAACCAAATGTTTTTGTCTTTGCTGATTTTGGCGTGTAGAGTTTATCACATTGAGTTTCTGTGTGTATTTGATGATAGTTTTCTCAAAACGAAATGCCAAAAAATTGATGTTTTAAAAAAAGCACAAGAATGATAATTCAGACGGTCTCAGCCGTGAGCCTCAAACTCCCGACCTGCCTCATGCACATGTGATGATGAGCGGAGATTGAAAGCAGGGGTAACGTCAGGTTCTGATCCGGCTGTGCTCCTCTGGTCTGCGAGCGTCTCTTGCTCCTCTTCATTTGTTCCTAAAATAGCAGCATTGGCTGTAATGTGCAGGAGAGAACAGCTGAAGATGGCTCTCTCTCTCTCTCTCTCCCTGGGGGACTGCAGTCTCTCTCTCTCGCCCAGAAATCTCCTGTTCACGTGCACTTTCTCTGTGGACGCATCCAGCTCCGTGCGCGTGCACACCGTTAGCTCGTGACGCAGAGCTGTACCCATGCATCCCTTACCAGCAGAGATGGGCACAAATACATCAAAATGTATTAAAATACAAAATACTGTGTGGGAAAATGTATTTAAATACAAATGCAGTATTATGAAAATAAACAAAATACATGTGAAATTGCCAATCCAGTAAAGTAACAGTATTAAGGCCTGTTTACATCAAGAACTATAACTATAAACATAACTATATTAGTGTATTCTAAGTATACAATACTAGTCATCTGTCACTAAATGCTCAAGCTCTTTAAAGCAGAAATGATTTCGATTGGCTGTCAATGTTTTATAATTAATCATTTTTTGGTTATAGTTATGAGCTATCTTCTATTCACTTAGATTTAGGATGCACTCACACTAGGGTATATCTGATCCATGCTTGAGCACGATTGACCCCCAAGTGTGACTGCTCTGTACCGTGTCCAGTGGGGTTTGTTTAATCATGCCCTGGCCCGCTTGAAGACGTGGCACGGGTGCGGTACGCATGCAGCGCGACCGCTAACCGCGCTGGAGCATGGGACGGTTAAAGGTGGGGTATGTCATTTTTCAAAAACGCATTAGAAAACTGAGTCGGAGCCGAGAACCAAAACAAACTTGTAGCCAATCAGCAGTAAGGGGCGTGTCTACTCATGATGAGGAGGAGAGAGCGTTCGGTGCTCAGCCGAGCCGAGTGAGAAAGATAAGAGATAGAGTGGAAAAAAACAAAAGTGGAAAATTTCCATCTGCGGATCGATAAGGCAAGAAGGACCCGTGTAAATATCAAATCAGCTTTCCAGCGCTGGAGAGAACTCGAGGAGCCGAAGGCCTGCGATCGGACGCCGAGGTTGCTTTGGTTCTTCTTAGGGGTCCAAAATCTTATATCACAATATGACACATTTTATATCACAATAACAATATATATCACGATACAGTGATTTTTTTTATTTTTTTTATTATATTAAAATCTTTGATACCATATAATTTTCATAATGCTTGTCACCGATATCAAACTAATACAAGCCTAAAGAGAGAAACTCAACCTCACTGAAGATAAATAAACAGTCAGTGATGAAATAAGGATAAGAAACTAATTGCAAGCAATAGGACAAAATACTACAATAAGTAAGAAACGCTACATACATTGTGTAAATTAATGAATCTTCACTGTGTTAATTATATCTATCTATGATAGATATAATTAACACCTGTATTATGTATAGCTTCTATACATATTATAAATATATCATTATTTATTCTGATTAAAGTCTCAAAAGTGATTTAGTCGAGAGCAGTGAGAGATGTTCTAGCGGTGTGCTGTGATTAACATGAACGAATATTGGAACTCTTCCCCTTTAAGACCGAAGTCCGGATCAATATAGGAACGCTTCCCCTTTAAGACCGAAGTCCGGATCAATATAGGAACGCTTCCCCTTTAAGAGCGAAGTCCGGATCAATATAGGAACGCTTCCCCTTTAAGAGCGAAGTCCGGATCAATATAGGAACGCTTCCCCTTTAAGAGCGAAGTCCGGATCAATATTGGAACGCTTCCCCTTTAAGACCGAAGTCCGGATCAATATAGGAACGCTTCCCCTTTAAGACTGAAGTCCGGATCAATATCGGAACGCTTCCCCTTTAAGAGCGAAGTCCGGATCAATATAGAAACGCTTCCCCTTTAAGACCGAAGTCCGGATCAATATAGGAACGCTTCCCCTTTAAGACCGAAGTCCGGATCAATATAGGAACGCTTCCCCTTTAAGAGCGAAGTCCGGATCAATATAGGAACGCTTCCCCTTTAAGAGCGAAGTCCGGATCAATATAGGAACGCTTCCCCTTTAAGACCGAAGTCCGGATCAATATAGGAACGCTTCCCCTTTAAGAGCGAAGTCCGGATCAATATAGGAACACTTTCCATTTAAGAGCGAAGTCCGGATCAATATTGGAACGCTTCCCCTTTAAGAGCGAAGTCCGGATCAATATAGGAACGCTTCCCCTTTAAGACCGAAGTCCGGATCAATATAGGAACGCTTCCCCTTTAAGAGCGAAGTCCGGATCAATATTGGAACGCTTCCCCTTTAAGACCGAAGTCCGGATCAATATTGGAACGCTTCCCCTTTAAGACCGAAGTCCGGATCAATATAGGAACGCTTCCCCTTTAAGACTGAAGTCCGGATCAATATCGGAACGCTTCCCCTTTAAGAGCGAAGTCCGGATCAATATAGTAACGCTTCCCCTTTAAGACCGAAGTCCGGATCAATATAGGAACGCTTCCCCTTTAAGACCGAAGTCCGGATCAATATAGGAACGCTTCCCCTTTAAGAGCGAAGTCCGGATCAATATAGGAACGCTTCCCCTTTAAGAGCGAAGTCCGGATCAATATAGGAACGCTTCCCCTTTAAGACCGAAGTCCGGATCAATATAGGAACGCTTCCCCTTTAAGAGCGAAGTCCGGATCAATATAGGAACACTTTCCATTTAAGAGCGAAGTCCGGATCAATATTGGAACGCTTCCCCTTTAAGAGCGAAGTCCGGATCAATATAGGAACGCTTCCCCTTTAAGACCGAAGTCCGGATCAATATAGGAACGCTTCCCCTTTAAGAGCGAAGTCCGGATCAATATTGGAACGCTTCCCCTTTAAGACCGAAGTCCGGATCAATATAGGAACGCTTCCCCTTTAAGAGCGAAGTCCGGATCAATATAGGAACACTTCCCATTTAAGACCGAAGTCCGGATCAATATAGGAACGCTTCCCCTTTAAGAGCGAAGTCCGGATCAATATAGGAACACTTCCCCTTTAAGAGCGAAGTCCGTAGCAATATAGGAACACTTCCCCTTTAAGACCGAAGTCCGGATCAATATAGGAACACTTTCCATTTAAGAGCGAAGTCCGGATCAATATTGGAACGCTTCCCCTTTAAGAGCGAAGTCCGGATCAATATAGGAACGCTTCCCCTTTAAGACCGAAGTCCGGATCAATATAGGAACGCTTCCCCTTTAAGAGCGAAGTCCGGATCAATATTGGAACGCTTCCCCTTTAAGACCGAAGTCCGGATCAATATAGGAACGCTTCCCCTTTAAGAGCGAAGTCCGTAGCAATATAGGAACGCTTCCCCTTTAAGACCGAAGTCCGGATCAATATAGGAACACTTCCCATTTAAGACCGAAGTCCGGATCAATATAGGAACGCTTCCCCTTTAAGACCGAAGTCCGGATCAATATAGGAACGCTTCCCCTTTAAGAGCGAAGTCCGGATCAATATAGGAACACTTCCCATTTAAGACCGAAGTCCGGATCAATATAGGAACGCTTCCCCTTTAAGAGCGAAGTCCGGATCAATATAGGAACACTTCCCCTTTAAGAGCGAAGTCCGTAGCAATATAGGAACACTTCCCCTTTAAGACCGAAGTCCGGATCAATATAGGAACACTTTCCATTTAAGAGCGAAGTCCGGATCAATATTGGAACGCTTCCCCTTTAAGAGCGAAGTCCGGATCAATATAGGAACGCTTCCCCTTTAAGACCGAAGTCCGGATCAATATAGGAACGCTTCCCCTTTAAGAGCGAAGTCCGGATCAATATTGGAACGCTTCCCCTTTAAGACCGAAGTCCGGATCAATATAGGAACGCTTCCCCTTTAAGAGCGAAGTCCGTAGCAATATAGGAACGCTTCCCCTTTAAGACCGAAGTCCGGATCAATATAGGAACGCTTCCCCTTTAAGAGCGAAGTCCGGATCAATATTGGAACGCTTCCCCTTTAAGACCGAAGTCCGGATCAATATAGGAACGCTTCCCCTTTAAGAGCGAAGTCCGTAGCAATATAGGAACGCTTCCCCTTTAAGACCGAAGTCCGGATCAATATAGGAACGCTTCCCCTTTAAGAGCGAAATCCGGATCCAATATAGCTCAGTTACTGTTACACGTGCGTTTTCTCTTTCTGTCGTTTACTCTCTCTTAAGACCTAAATCACTGTGTTTACGAGGATACTTGCAAAGACGGGGATTCTGACGCATATAAGTGTGTTTATGTAATCGTTCAAAGTCGGCGGAAAAGAAAAAGCGCTCCTCTCACACAGAAAGAGACGGCGCACGCATATAGCTCTGTTGTTTGAGTTTCAACGGCTTAAAATCGGTTGTTTTAAAACTGCAGTGCTTAAAAACACGTGACCATGCTACAGATGTAGTCCCTCGTTTAGTAACGAGCTCCTGGTTTTGTGGTCGTTCTGTCTCTCCTTCATGCCCCCCGTGGTGGGCGGCGTATAAAGATCGCAGTTAATCAATAAAAATTATGAAAAGGTTACTGTAAACAATGTTTTTTGCGGCACCACGAAATAAACGATAGAACATAATATGAAACGATAGACTTTTTATTTCATCCAATATATGTCGTCATATCGCTATATATATATATATAATGGGGTGCAATTTGTGAACAAACCAGAGAGGGGGATGTTTCGGAAAAAAGACTATTGTATACTAAAATATAATTTTCAAAGTAATAATCATTATTATATTAATAATAATGTTTTTAAGGAATATCATATAACCAATGTATTTTGTCACTAATTTAGTTATACTGTGCTATTATAATAAAAAAGCAATGTTTCATAAATTGTTCTCATTTCATTAACATTTTAAAGATGACCTATTATGCTCCTTTTTACGAGATGTAATAACTGTGAGCGTGTATGTGAAGTTTTAGCTCAAAATACCGACAGATCATTTTTATCGCTTGTTAAAATTGCCACTTTTAGGGTATGAGCCCAAACGTGATGTTTGTGTTTATATGTTTGAACCGGAATCGGTTTAAAAGCCAGTCATCTGATTGTACTGTGCATAATAAATGACCAAGCCGGGAAACCTATTTTTATTTATTTTATCAGAAGTTCAATGTATATCAGGAATATTGCAGTTGGATTATTTCCTCAAATCGCCCCTATGTGGAGTGTAGGCAGCATCGGCGAATGTGGTTTTCGGTCTCTTGTGAGCTAGATTGGGCTGAGAGGCGACCGGAAGAGACCTGCATAAAAGGGAAAAGCCCTGTTTTATAGTCACACAAATGTGCCAGCAGCCGGCGAAGTGTTTCCTCCCCTGTCTGTGACGCACTGGAGACACCAGCACACTTCACACTGAGCTTTCAGCATGCGTTTCTGCCATCTTCTCAGAGTCTGATCATTATTCATCCCTTCTTTGCTGACAGATGGAGAGTGAGATGAAGAGGAGGAAATACTCCACCAGCAGCAACGACTCTGACACCACCGACAGTGAGTGATAAACACAGCTTCTCTCCACTGCATGACATCTTTAGAGATCAAATATAAAGTAGTAAATAGTGAGAATATGCAGGCTCATACTTAAAAAACTGATTTTCTTCACAGACCCCAATTGAGAAAAACTATGCAATTTAGTGCAGAGTATGATATTTGGATCAAAATATAAGATGATATGAGATCTCTAAAACAGCATAGCAGACTACTTACTGTACACAAAATGACATAAATATCAGCTGTCACTATCTGCCGATATGTCCTGGCAAGATGATATTTAATGCATAGTTTCATGATCAAAACGTGCAATACGATGTGTTTGAGAGATGAACAGATAAACGTTCCTCAAAATCCTGATGATCATATTTGAATAAAAATGACATCTGGATAATCAAGTAAAGCCAAAAATTACTTTATAAAACTTCATAGCAAAAAAAAAACACATGAACCGGGTGGATTGTGTTAAAAGGCATTAAACTAACCAATCAGAGAACAGAAGGCATGTAGTAGATTGTGTGCGATGTGCTCATCAAATATTATATATTTTTTTTTTCTTAAATGGAAATTACACCTTCAGATGATTATCTAGGACAGTGGTTCTCAAACTTTTTACACCAAGTACCACCTCAGTATAAATGGCTGCCCACTGTTCCGGGTGTGTGTGTGTGTGTGTTCACTGCTGTGTGTGTGTGTGTGTGTGTGTGTGTTCACTGCTGTGTGTGTGTGCACTTTGGATGGGTTAAATGCAGAGCACAAATTCCGGGTATGTCACGTCACTTTCACTTTCAGTAGCACTATACTGTACTATATTTTATAGCACTATAAAAAATTAAAAAAATGAGTCAGTTTTAATCCTTATAAGGATATTTATTATTGTCAGCCTCTTAAAATATAGTAAATACACAGTTTGAACATGAACACTGCACCGTGCTTACTTCCACCACGTAAGTAAAAAACGTAATTATTAAATTAAAATATATTGTACCTAAAAGTGAAATAAAAACTGTACTGTACTTAAATGTTAAAAAAACTGTACTTAAATAAAGATTAAATGGAAATGTATCATACTTAACATTTAAGCGCAGTAACTTAGTTTTTATTTAACTTTAAGTAGCTACAATACATTTTCATTTAATCTTTAAGCACAGTACAGTTACAACAATCAGGCCCCGTGTCCACCAAAGCCAGCCGAAAACACCCAGGTGTGAGCGCTCGAGAGCGCAGCGTATTTTCGAGACGCTGCGGTTGCTATGATATGAAATATCCGCTGAAGTAATATGGCAGACGCATCGCGAATGAAATGTTTCTCCAAGCATTATTTATCATAACAATATTATTGTACTATGGGCAATTCCATCTGGTAAAGACATAAATACTCAGAGACAAGCAATATTAACTTCCCCATTGTTGTTCAGTCGTAGCACAAGCAGGGTGTGACGGTATTAGTCCCGCCCCTCCTCCACTGTGATTGGTTAGCTGACTAAAAAGTGACAGTGATGAAGCTAACGTTCTTAAATTCTCGGTGCCAAGAAAAAAACGCCCGAGTGCTCAGCATGAAAAAGACGCTCTCATTTAAAACAATTTAAAAAAAAATCGCTTTGGTGGACACGCGGCCTGATTTATATTTAATTCTGAGATTCCTCTGCGTACCACTAGAGGAAGCTCACGTACCACACTTTGAGAACCACTGATCTAGGATTATCTAAGTGTGTTTGTACCCCCCCAATTGTGCTCACATCATTTGCTTCCATTTCAAACCCATAAAAAAGGTCATAGAGGTTTTGAAGAACATGAGGACGAGTAAATGATGCTCATTAGATATTCAATGTCTTGCAGGTCATGTGACCACCTGGTCTCGGTCGTCAAAGAACACGGGGACCAGCAGCACATGGGTGCGCCATGAGCAGAAGAAACCGTCTGAGGTGAGAAATACTGCTTCAGCAATAAACACAAGTATATTTAACAATAAAACATAAGGTGAGGAAAACATACAGCATTTAATACGGCCCGAAACATGTCATTTTTGTTACCCTTTTAATGTTAAATTGTATAAGTTTCATTATTTTAATTAATTAGACATGCTTTTTGATGAATACAATTTAATTTGACCATTAAAAAGGAGTCCAGAAAAATCAAAACGGAACAAAAAAACACAATCCAGAAAAAACAGAATTTAGAAAAATGTAAACTGATTTCATAAGGCCCTAATATTGTCAGCTCACACATCATTAAAACAACAATTATGATATTATTATAGACCAATAGCGCACGCCCCAGTGGATAAGATGGAGTCAAATATTTTGCATGGCACTTTTCACAATCAATACACATGGTTTCAAAGCAGTTAACAGAGTTTCGTGACGTTAATGCTTGTAATTCCTTAATGCCTAAATGTCCAATTTGAGCAGTTTAGAGCTGGGCGATAGGATAGTTCACATTTGATGACGATATAAGTAGAGATTGACCTGATATATCGGTTTACCGATATTTAAGCATTTTACCATTATCGGATATTTTTTTTTTTTTTTTTTGTCACATACACAATTATACAGAGTATAACCAGCAGTGAAATGTGTTCTCTGTATTTGACCCATCCAAGTGCGAAACACACACACACACACACACACACACACACACACACACCTGGAGCAGTGACACACACACACACAGACACACACACACAGACACACACACACACACACACACACACACACACACACACACACACCTGGAGCAGTGGACACACACAGAGACACACACACACACACACACTCACACACACACTCACACACACACACAGACACACACACACACACACACACACACACACAGACACACACACACACACACACACACACACAGACACACAGACACACACACCTGGAGCAGTGGACACAGACACACACAGACACACAGACACACACACACACACACACACACACACACACACACACACAGACACAGACAGACACAGACAGACACAGACACACACACAGACAGACACAGACACACACACAGACAGACACAGACACACACACACAGAGACACACACACACACACACACACAGACACACACACACACACACACACACACACACACACACACACACACACACACACACACACACACACACACACACAGAGACACACACACAGGACACACACACAGAGACACACACACACACACACACACACACACACAGACACACACACCTGGAGCAGTGGACACACACACAGAGACACACACACACACACACACACACACAGACACACACACACACACACACACACACACACACACACCTGGAGCAGTGGACACACACAGACAGACACACACAGACAGACACACACAGACAGACACACACAGACAGACACACACAGACAGACACACACAGACAGACACACACAGACAGACACACACAGACAGACACACACAGACAGACACACACAGACAGACACACACAGACAGACACACACACACACACACACACACACACACACACACACACACACACACACACACACACACACAGACGACTGTTAAGACGACTGAAAGGAGGAAAAACCAAAGCTTCACTTTGTTATTTATGTACTTTATAACAGTAAATAAATATCGGTTTCTGCATATCGGTTATCGGGTACATAAACGTACAAATAATCGGTATCGGTTATAAAAAAATCAATATCGGTCGATCACTAGATATAAGCGATTAAGCCATTAAGAATTGCGGCAACATTGCATGATTTATGTGATTGTGTAGTCATTTGGTAATGCTTTTAGTAGTTGTAATTTTTCTAACTTTTGTAATCTATAATCAGAAAGTCATTTCTTGATATTTTCATATCCAATCTTTTGGTCCCGCCTGTTTACATTCGTTTAAGACACGATTGTTTTGAATGAATTTGAGAGAGACACGTGGACTACCTGCATCTGTGCGGTGTTTCTATATAGAGTGAAGCTCTGAGTCCGCTTCATAACACCACATTAAGATAGTTACTGTTGTAGGTAAAAGGTTTCTAATAGGAATCAGATGTGTGTTTAGCTGAAGGTCAGATATCAAGTGTTGGGGAAAGTTATCATTAAAAGTAGGCCTAATGCATTACAATATTGCGTTACTCACTAAAAAAGTAACTAGTTGTGTTACTTGTTATGGAAAGTAATGTTATGTTACTTTTGTGTTACGTTTTCTTATCTGGGCTGGTCTTGCTTGTTTGTTTTTAATATTAAAAAGTATATTTTTGGCAAATGTAAAAGCCCTTTCACAACAAAAGTGAAATGAAAAAGAAAATGTAAATTCACGTCTGTACAGTAGAGGACGCGCAGTCAATGAGAGCCGTTGGTCAATAACTCGGAAAAGCAAAGTAAATATAATAATCGGGTTACATAAATCGTGTTACTTGTAATGCATTACCCCTAAAACTACAGATGTTTAGATATTATATGTGACCACTGGAGCACAAAAAGCTTGGGTTTATATTTGTAGCAATAGCCAAAAATACACTGTATGTGTCAAATTTATAAATTTTTATTTTGTCAAAAATCATTAGGATATTAAGTAAAGATCATATTTAGTAAATGTCCTACTGTAAATATATCAACACTTTGTTTTTGATTAGTAATATGCATCGCTAAGAGCTTAATTTGAACAACTTTAAAGATGATTTTCTCAATATTTAGATTTTTTTGCACCCTCAGATTCCAGATTTACAAATATTGTCCGATCATAACAAACCATATACATCAATGGAAAGATTATTTATTCATAAAAAACTGACCAGGGTCCAACATTTGTACTGTGCTTACAGCACTGACTCACACACCACCGGATAAACTCACATAACACCTACGTTTTTTTTCTTGGAAAGTCACCCACTCAAAAATATTAACGTTTTGCAATTTATCTTTTAAAAGCAGTTGTTTGAATAACAGTCTCCCGTGATGACATCTTAATATTTCATATTATGCGTTCAATACATATTTGAGTGTTTTGTATTTCATATATTGTGCTTTCTGGCACAAAAATTGCGGTAACACTTTACAATAAGGTTCATTAGTTAACATGAACTAATAATACTTCTACAGCATTTATTAATCTTAGTTAATTTCAGCATTTACTAATGCATTATTAAAATCAAAAGTTGTGTTTGTTAACATTAGTTAATGCACTGTGAATAAACGTGAACTAACAATGAACGACTGTATTTTTATTAATTAACATAGATTAATAAATACTGTAATACATGTGTTGATCATTGTTCACTCGTGTTAGTTAATGACACCTTATTGTAAAGTGTTACTAAAATTGCAAAATATGTAATTCTTGCCTCGGCGCCAGTGAAAGTGTCAGCAGAGCGAGAAGGGAAGCTTTCTTGTTGAATGTTGCTTGTGTTCTGTTCTTTCAGGTGTTTCGGACCGATTTTATCACCGCCATGAAGCTGCCTGATTCAGCACAACTGAGCCCAGAGGAGTTTTATTTCCTATCCGACCCCTGGAGGCAGGAATGGGAGAAAGGTGTTCAGGTGCCAGCCAATGTGGAAACCATTCCCGAGCCTGTAATCAAGTGAGAGTCACAGTGAATCACAGGCATGATCGAGACGGATGTGTTTCAGAAGCAGAAAACAAGGCCTTTTTCAGATGTCACTATTCATTTGCATACAGTGTTGCACCATAATATGTGACCCTGGAGCACAAAACCAGTCATATTAAGTATCACGGGTATATTTGTAGCAATAGCCAACGATACATTGTATGGGTCAAATATCATTAGGATATAAAGATCATGTAAATTTCCTACCGTAAATACTTCAAAACTTAATTATTGATTATTAATATGCATTGCTAAGAATTCATTTGAACAACTTTAAAGATGATTTTCTCAATATTTAGATTTTTTTGCACCCTCAGATTCCAGATTTACAAATATTGTCCGATCATAACACACCATACATCAATGGAAAGATTATTTATTCAGCTTGATTCAGATGATGTGTAAATTTCCAAAGCTTGACCCTTATGACTGGTTTTGTGGTCCAGGGTCACATGTCTCTGAGAAGTGAGCAACGCTTAGCTGTACAAGAATAGAAAATAAAATTGTTTTGAAATATAAGGGATGCACAATATTATCAAAATGTTATTAGGATCAGCAATACAAGCTTGAAATGTAAACATTGGCATCGGCCCGATAGGAAAAATTATGCTGATATACCTTGCTGATAAGACGAATGCTGTAGGCTTCCTTGTAATAAAATCAAAGTAAAATACACTGATAACATTTAAATAGTTGTGTTTTTGAATTAAGCAATAACTCATAAAATCACGAGTCAGTTTTGTTTTAAAGGACCGAAGCTGTAGCTTATATGATTAAAAATCACAACCATGACAGATTTATTAATTAAAGTAATATATATGTTCAAATGGATTATTAAATACAAGGAGCTCTAAAAGGTTTTACAGCTCTTTTGCGTTAGACCATCTGCAAATATAATGTGAATGTTACCTCCGCATCTGTCTGAGAAACAAACAAACATCTGCGATTTGATTTTATTATATAGTTATTTTCAAAGCTTTCAATGTGCTTTCATTTTAAAACAAACTTGTGTTGTTTATTTAGGTCTAACAAGTATGTTTTTGCTCAAAACTGACCAAAATAGTAATAATTTGTTTATAATATCTGCACAGGAGAGACTTGGTGTTGTTTCCAAACAAAAGAAAATATATCCGTATCGGCAAATCAGCAAAAATGAGTTGAAAAATAGCACCATTTCGGATATAAAAATCCTATATCGCACATCTCTAGTTTTTACAGTGGTCTCTTATATGTCAAAAGGTGAAGGAAAATACAATTTCTCAGTGCATGACCCATATTGACATATTGATATAATTCAATTAATTTTACAAAAGTAATAAAGACATGGAAAGAGCCACATTCACCTCTATATCTTTCAGTATTTCATTCAACATCCATCTGCTGTCTCTTTCATTCATGGGTTGTGCTTGATGAACCAGCTTGGTGTGTTCATTCATTCATTCATTCATTCATTCATTCATTCATTCACGCATTCATTCATTCATTCACGCATTCATTCATTCACGCATTCATTCATTCACTCACGCATTCATTCATTCACTCACGCATTCATTCATTCATTCATTCACGCATTCATTCATTCACGCATTCATTCATTCACGCATCCATTCATTCATTCACGTATTCATTCATTCATTCACGCATCCATTCATTCATTCACGCATCCATTCATTCATTCATTCACGCATCCATTCATTCATTCACTCACGCATCCATTCATTCATTCACTCACGCATCCATTCATTCATTCACTCACGCATCCATTCATTCATTCACGCATCCATTCATTCATTCACGTATGCATTCATTCATTCACTCACGCATCCATTCATTCATTCATTCACGCATTCATTCATTCATTCACGCATTCATTCATTCACTCACGCATCCATTCATTCATTCACGCATCCATTCATTCACTCACGCATCCATTCATTCACTCACGCATCCATTCATTCATTCACGCATCCATTCATTCATTCACGCATCCATTCATTTATTCACTCACACATTAATTGATTCACTCACTCACGCATTAATTGATTCACTCACTCACGCATTCATTCACTCACTCACGCATTCATTCACTCACTCACGCATCCATTCATTCACTCACGCATCCATTCATTCATTCACGCATCCATTCATTCATTCACGCATCCATTCATTCATTCACGCATCCATTCACTCACGCATTCATTCATTCATTCACACATTCATTCATTCACGCATTCATTCATTCATTCAGTCATGCATTCATTCATTCAGTCATGCATTCATTCACGCATCCATTCATTCATTCACGCATCCATTCATTCATTCACGTATGCATTCATTCACTCACGCATCCATTCATTCATTCACTCACGCATCCATTCATTCACTCACGCATCCATTCATTCATTCACGCATCCATTCATTCATTCATTCACGCATCCATTCATTCATTCACGTATGCATTCATTCACTCACGCATCCATTCATTCATTCACTCACGCATCCATTCATTCATTCATTCACGCATTCATTCATTCACGCATCCATTCATTCATTCACGCATCCATTCATTCATTCACGCATCCATTCATTCACTCACGCATCCATTCATTCACTCACGCATCCATTCATTCACTCACGCATCCATTCATTCATTCACGCACCCATTCACGCACGCATTCATTCATTCATTCACACATTCATTCATTCACGCATTCATTCATTCATTCAGGCATTCATTCATTCAGTCATGCATTCATTCACACATCCATTCATTCATTCACGCATCCATTCATTCATTCACGTATGCATTCATTCATTCATTCACTCACTCACGCATCCATTCATTCATTCACTCACGCATCCATTCATTCACACATTCATTCACTCACTCACGCATCCATTCATTCATTCACTCACGCATCCATTCATTCAGTCATGCATTCATTCACGCATCCATTCATTCATTCACGCATCCATTCATTCATTCACGTATGCATTCATTCATTCATTCACTCACGCATCCATTCATTCATTCACTCACGCATCCATTCATTCACTCACGCATCCATTCATTCATTCACGCATCCATTCATTCATTCATTCACGCATCCATTCATTCATTCACGTATGCATTCATTCACTCACGCATCCATTCATTCATTCACTCACGCATCCATTCATTCATTCACTCACGCATCCATTCATTCATTCACTCACGCATCCATTCATTCATTCACGCATCCATTCATTCATTCACGCAGCCATTCATTCATTCACGCATCCATTCATTCATTCACGCATCCATTCATTCATTCACGCATCCATTCATTCACTCACGCATCCATTCATTCACTCACGCATCCATTCATTCACTCACGCATCCATTCATTCATTCACGCATCCATTCATTCATTCACGCATCCATTCATTCATTCACGCATCCATTCATTCATTCACGCATCCATTCATTCATTCACTCACGCATCCATTCATTCACTCACGCATTCATTCATTCACTCACGCATCCATTCATTCACTCACGCATCCATTCATTCACTCACGCATCCATTCATTCATTCACTCACGCATTCATTCATTCACTCACGCATTCATTCATTCACTCACGCATCCATTCATTCACTCACGCATCCATTCATTCATTCACGCATTCATACATTGAATTTGTGCTGTAATATCGGTCATCTGTTTCACTATAACAAGAGTTTCAACTTCAACCGGTTACACGAATGAGAGAAAGAACTGATTTAAGCGTGCATTGACACCGATCATAAGTCACTGCATGCCACTGTATACACTGGGACTGATTTTGTTTCTTATAACTACATAAATAAAGGACAAGTCACAATGATTTCCTCTGGCTATCAACATTATGCGACAAATCCTGTCCATTGAGCTTTACTTGAAGCTGAAACATTCCTTTGAATACTTGATGCATGAAGAATGAGTTTTGTGGTCATTCAAGTGTGCAATTTTCCCCAGGATGCTTCCGGAGGTCAATCGAATCCCATTCTTTTCACCGATCCCGACCAGGGGCCAGTTCGGCTTCGGAGAGTCACATGGTCTCACCGAGCCACTGAGTTGTTATAATCTTGACGATCTGGACGTGACCTGGCTTGAACTGGTTAATGCTGAATTCAGACAACTAGGTAAGATATGAATCATGTTTCTTTGATGATGGTTTAAACTTGTTTTAGCAAACAGGCCAATAATAGAGTTGAAGGCAGGGTTGGATTTCTTTATTTTTATTTTTTTAATTTGGTGAAATTAGTCGTTTTGTTGAGCTATCTGTGTTATTTTTGCATCATTGAGATACTATTATAGTTTTTTTATTTAAACATATGGAATAAAAAAGTAATTGCAATGTTTTTATTCACAATTCGGACTACTTTTGTCACATTTGTGAGTTTACAACTCGTAATTCTGGCTTTTTAAAATAATTAAGCGCCAAGAATGAATGTAATAGGGCTGGGCGATATGAGCAAAGATTAATATCTCTGTATTTTTTGGCTGATTTGAATGCGGTATATATTTGTATTAAACAAATAAAGTGAATGTTACCATGTAGGCATATATTATGTGCAAAAAAATGTTAAAATCACATAACATTGAAATCTAAAAACAAAAATAAGTTAAATTTACTAAACTAAAAATGAAACAAAAAAAAAAGCGCAGATTAATTGAGTTTTTGATTACTCCATTACAGTCACTTTACAGTTAGTGCTATCATACTAATACATCTACTTGTAGGTTTAAAATTCGACATATGTCACATTTAAATTTTCCAACTACAAATATTTCAGCAAAATGTATCGTAAAACAAAAACTCATGCATAATGCAAATATTTCCATGGCTGTCTAACATTTACAGATGGAGAATATACCTGTGAAATGTAATTTATGCATTTAGGAAAGAGCACATAGCTCAAAACAGCGCGTCTCTGTCAGCTATAGACAAACTATAGGCTCTACTATTGTCAGAAACCAGTCTTTAGCTCCGCCCACGACACGCCTCCAGGAGCTCGGCTGCTTTCGGAGAGAATCGTAAAGCTGTATCTTTTATAAATATGTTACGTGCCTGATGTTAAAAAGGGATGATACCGTAACATTTATGTGAGACAACTGTTACTGGGTGTGGTGCAGATCAAAGAAGATACAGAGAAGTGATATTTTCATTCACAAAAGTCTTTACTGGTTGCGTTGAGGAAAAATATAAATAGTTACAAAAACGAGAAAATATAGAATTCAGCACGACAAAAGAAATAGGAGTGTCACCCAAATTAAAGAAATGAACAAAACAAAACAATCCTTATACTAACCTCTAAACTGACTAACAAAAATGAAAATAAAACCGAAATCTTCGGCGTATACGACGCCTAACTAAACTCATATAATCAACAAACAAAAGTACAAGGGCGGCATCACACTCAAACCTAATCTAACAAAGTATAAACTAACCCGATGCACCAACATGCACTTAACTTTGAACTTGACATAGTAAGACTGAAACTCCAATACGGGCATCAGCGTTATCTTCAACACAGAATTCGATACAAGGAACAGATCTATAAATAGATCACATCGCACAACACAAAGCATGACTCATGAGACAAGATACATTAAGCATCGGTAGACTATTGGTGACGAACACAAACTGCTGACCGCATTGGAGCACAGGGTACGCTGGCAAGGCGCACACACACACAATCAACTCGAGTCCTCAAATACAGCTGGCACGCCAGCAGATTGGCAGACATCATGACGTCAGAATGATGATTGGCAGTCGAGTCAGCCAATAAACATCGACCTAGAAGCGGAGCAAAAAGGAACACCGAAAGACAGGAGAGCGAGAAACAGAACAATATACACATAACACACGTGGAACGTAACAAATATGATAAAGCTAAATACTTTTTGGAGATAGGAAGAATGCAATACTACTCTATAGGTACTCAAGATTAACATTAGATTGGGTTAAACTGTGTGTTATGAGTGAATCCTTTAAACAACCCCCTTCTTTTGTTGGCAAAAAAAGTGCTGCACAGCAGAGCTTTACTGCAGTTTTTGTTATTTTTTTACATAAAAATGTGATTATTTCTTAAAAACAGATTGAATAAAAATCTGATTAGTAGTAGGGATGGGTCACGATTTTCGAATATTCGAATAGTCAATTTAATTATAGAATATCGATTAGGTTATGCGATTATTTTCTAAAGGTTTACCCACACTGGGTGTTTTGAACCATCCCCGAGCCGCGTCTGAGCCCCAAAGCCCTGTTCGTTTGAGTAAAGTGATCACTCCGTGACGCGCTCGGACGCGGTTTGTTTAGCAGGCCCTGGCTTGGTTGTAAGAGGTGGGCCGGAGCACGGAACTTCTGATACGTGCATCCTGATTGCGTGAACAATAGATCTGTTAAGCCAATACATAGAGAGAGGGCCGTTTGTTTCAGCATCAAAAAACAACTCAAAATAATAAACCACAAAGTTAACAAAACGATGCACTCCCCTGAGCTGAGCGAGAGCGCTTCTCTGCCACATTCACGTGCTATCAGAAACGTCCGGTTTCCCACTTATGAAGTCGTGACGAGCTCGCTGCATTCAGTTTTTTTGTTGAATAAATAATGTAATATTCCACTGGTTGATAACCATAATTATTTATGTAAAAAATATTTGTGCTGTTTTTCGTGTTAAATGTGAAGAATGACAGGTTGGATGCCACAGACTTTTTTTTTATTAGCGGAGTATTCAGGTGTAATTTTCACTTTAACTTCACGCAATATAACATGATTTTATTATTGTAATTTTGACTTTATTCTTAAAATATGACATTAATCTTATTTATTTAGTTATTTATTTGAGAAAGATAAACTGATCAAACTTGCGCTGGCCGCTGGTATTTAAAAAAAAAAAAAAAACTTGAATTTAAAAACATAAAATATTCCAATCATATTTCTGAATTAAATTAATAAAGAAACGAAACGAATTATTCGGAACTATTTTAATGGTTGCAGCAGCAGCTTTGTAATGTGGAGGAGAGAGAGAGAGAAAGACGGGCTCCGGTCGGACTCAGGCGGAGAATTCTGATAAGATGCAGGGATCTATATTCGTTCCCTCGTTTCAATTAAAAGTTCCCCGGACTAAGTGTGAACAGCATGTGAACATTTAATATATGAAATAGGTTATTGTTATGAAAACAGACGTTAAAATTAATGTTTACATAATAAGTGCCGTCATTCAGGCTGTTCATGATAGAGGTCTGCTTCCCGACCCGAGCCCGCGGGTCCCGAAATGCTTTCGGGTTGGGTTAATGTTTAATGGATAGCTTCGGGCTCGGGTTCGTAGCTAAACCAAAACTATATTCAGAGGCTACGCTGCTTTCATAGGCGCACGCGCACACACACATTATTGCACACAGATATCAGAGATCGCGCAGCGCACAAACAGCACGGAAACTGTTTCTTAGTAAAATATCTTCGATAGGCTACTGACTCGCAATATTATGTTTCTCTGCAATGAGGGGGGGGTAATCGCTGTTTTTGAAGTAACTAAGCCTCATTGCTTGTATAGAGAGACGCGCAGATGCAGGTGCACATGCACGCGCAACTTTCATACCCCTCTCTCTCTCTCGCTAATTCAAATAAATGATTATATATATATATATATATATATATGAAATAGGTTATTGTTATGACACGTTAAAATTAATGTTCACATAATAAGTGCCGTCATTCAGGCTGTTCACAATATATTTTAGCGCATAATGTTTTAAGAATGATATTCTGTTTAGCGTAATAAAAACATATAACATGCGTAATATGTTTATATGCCATAATATTCATTCATTAATTAATCAAACGGTTACGTTTTTTTATAATATGAATGTTCATGCTCATTTTTAAAATAGAACTGTCCTAACCTTATACGCAGTTGATAATCGACGGACTGTTCTGTTAATAAATGCCGTCCTTCGGTTATGTTATATTAATATGTTTCAGCAATCATAAGTTACGACCATTAATTGGCTCAGGTTAAGATAGACTATTCTCTAATTAATTAAACTGTTATTTTACAGAATGAAAGCCTGAATGGTTTCTCTCCCCCTCTCTGTTTATGTGTGTGTGTGTGTGTGTGTGTGTGTGTGTGTGTGTGTGTGTGTGTGTGTGTGTGTGTGTGTGTGTGTGTGTGTGTGTGTGTGTGTGTGTGTGTGTGTGTGTGCGTGTGCGTGGGTACATGCGCGGGAGGGGTGCGATTTTCGAATAGTAATCGAATAATACACAGCGATTATCGAATATTACTTTTGCTTAAAATGCACATCCCTAATTAGTAGTAGAAGTAGTAGTAAGACATGCATTAGTCATATATTTCTGTCATAATTATTTTTAATTAAACAACTCTTATTTTGACGAGTTGCCGGGAAGAGTTTTGTTTGTGTGATATGACGGTAGTTTTTCTCAAATTAATCGGTCAAATGGTCATGACTCCCAGAGCAGTTCTGGAGATGTTGTCCTCATTTATTGAGACGGCAGACGTTGAAAACATCACGAGCGTCACGCACGCTTCAGTATATGCAGTAAACGAAACCATGCATCTGCGCCATTCATTCACACAGTAATCAATTCCGTATGCAATTTTTATGACTGGATTTCGTGATTCCCTCCATGCTTTCCACATCGCGGAAATCATAAGGCCCTACCATTGTGTCAGAAACCCGTAAATACGCGGCGGTTTCGTTTGTGTGTCTCAGCACTCCCAGAGCTGGACGAGCTCACCATGGAGCAGGTGCTGGTGGAGCTGGAGAGCAGGTGTCAGCAGAACATGCAGCAGGCCATCGAGACCCAGGAGGGTCTGGGCATCGAATACGACGAGGACGTGGTTTGTGACGTGTGCCGCTCACCTGAGGGGGAGGACGGCAACGAGATGGTTTTCTGCGACAAATGCAACGTTTGTGTGCATCAGGTATTTAATCCAAAAACTATCCTGATTGTATTACGGTCTGAGTGCTGTAATGATAACACCAGTGGCCGGATTCACCAAACATTCGTAAGAATACAATTCCTCATAACTGCTATTTTCTGCTTCTTAAGAGTGAAGCTAGGAATAATAACCAATAACCTCTTACAGTTGGGATAACCTCCAACTTAGGGGTGTGAGATAATAACGCAATTGTTGTGCGATTTAACATTTGAGTATTTAGCAAAAACGCATGCATTACGTGAAGACTAGTGCATTTATTTCATGCATTCTTTCACTGCATGATTCAGTCTAATAATATACATTTAGAAAGATCACAAAATTCAAGATATGGGGACAGAAAATGCCTATATCTATATAATTTCATATAGTTCATATCACACAAAGAGTGCCGTTTCTTTCTCCACAAATTACCATGATTACAAACTTAATATTTTTTTTGTTTACAACAGTTCCAAGACAAGAAGTTAATTAAGTTAATTGGCCATCCTGGCCAAATTTCCCCATTGGCCTCTAACCATTATGGCCTCCTAATCATCCCCATACACTGATTGGCTTCATCACTGTCTCCTCTCCACCTGTAGCTGGTGTGTGGGGGGGGCGTTCTGGCACAATATGGCTGGCGTCGCATCATCCAGGTGGATGCTGTACACTGGTGGTGGTTGAGGAGACCCCCCCCACATGTAAAACACTTTGAGTGCCCAGAAAAGCGCTATATAAATGCAACAAATTATTAGTAAGAGACTAACCATATTGCCTGTTTTTGTGCAATTTCGACGACAAAAATAATTCCAAGCACAATCACAGCACCGTTTGATACTCTGAGCAACATGACAGTGATTCGTTCCTGAATGAATCAATCGTTTAAATGATTCGGTTCACTCGCAATGACTCACTTATCAACAGTGACTTGCTGCCACCTACTGGCGGTTTTAATCTCATATTTAAAGTTTATTTTTAGTATATAGATAATTCGAAATAACAGTATTCAACGTTTTATGCTTAATATATCACCACGCAATATTTATGCATGTGTAATAACAGGTTAAATACATTCAATGTCCTGCGTTAAACAGTGTAAACGCTTCTTCAGACGCAGCTTCGGTTTCCTCTGCATTGCAAAGATTAGTTTTATTGATGCTGATTTTATTTGCCTGGTAACAGCCCAAATGTCTTATTAATCGAATTCACTGATTAAATGTGAGAATTTGACTCAAAAGATGATGCACACTTTTAGACAAAAGGAAAAAATTCCCATACAAAAATATTTATTTAAACTTATTGGAAAAGATTAATATCTATAAGTGTGAACTGACCACCACACAGAATATCAAAAACTTTACGAGTCAGCTGTCTAGTCCTTAAGATACTAGCACAATAACACACAGCAAAATATGGATAAAATCCAAGAAAATATCGAGATATTGTTTTTAATTTTTGTCTATATTGCACACCCCTACAATCCTCGGAGTTAAGATATTTCATGATTTTTAAATTACTACGCTTTGCTACATAACATGTAATATATTACTACTACAAGGGATGTGCTGGACCTAGTATTATTGTAACTTCGTTACTGTATTTAAAACACTATTCAAGTATCTGTACTTTAACCCTTTGGTGGCTGAGGTGATTTTGGGGCCCTTGAGATGTTTTGACATTTGTGCTTATTTCAGCTACTTATAACATACTACTGGCCAACAGCACACATATTATCATAGCACAGTGTATGTACATGTATGTGCATTTTTTAGAAAAGAAAGCTTATGTGGTAAGTTTTGGGGAAATAAATGTAGCTGAAATAAGGCCAGGATTTCAAAGAGATGGCGACAAACAGGCAAAACGTGCGGACTGCAGCTTTAATAACATTCTAACGAGCTTCTTATAATTGATCCCACGAAAGTACCTTCTTTATTAAGAACGTTTTGTGAAACCGGTCCCTCGTTTTCAGCTTTTTTTGGATGTTTTCTCTCAAGGTTATGACATGCACTTGCTTCACGTAATAAAATAAGGTAGTTTAATGTAATTCCAATTCACTGAAATGTATAATTATGATTCATAGATGCAAACTCCTCCCCTTTCAGTGACAACTCACTTTTGTGCTTGGATCCAATGAGAAAGTGTTTTTATGAGTACATGTTCTTTACTCTGTACTTCAAAAACTATGTCTAAAAAGGGTAATATTTTATCTATTTGAGGTCTGAGATGTAGGAACGGTGAAGAGAGCGAGAGAGAGGGCAAACAATTAGCATTTTAGGTCAGCATTGCCGTCTAATCAGCCAATATTGACTTAAATAGCCTGCATAACACTTCATATTTTATAACAAGGGATTTTGACCAAATATGTGACCCTGGACCACAAAACCAGTCATAAGGGTTAATTTTATGAAATTGAGATTTATGCATCATCCGAAGGCTGAATAAATAATATTTTCATTGATGTATGGTTTGTTATGACAATATTTGTAAATCTGGAATATGAGGGTGCAAAAAAATCTAAATATTGAGAAAATCATCTTTAAAGTTGTTCAAATTAAGTTCTTAGCAATGTATATTACTAATCAATAATTAAGTTTTGATATATTTATGGTAAGAAATTTACACTATCTTCATGGAACATGATCTTAATATCCGAATGATTTTTGGCATAAAAGAAAAATGTATAATTTTGACCCATACAATGTATTTTTGGCTATTGCTACAAATATACCCCAGTGTCTTATGACTGCTTTTGTGCTCCAGGGTCACATATATTCAAATATCTTGATGTTTGTAAAATGTTGCAACAAATGCTTTTTTTTTTTGTGTGAAAAATTACGGTTTTGGACAAAATAACTAACAAACTTAAAAGTAACTACAAAAGAGCATTTAAAGCGAATATCTTCAAAAGAAACATGCCCCTGATCCACACCATGTCACCCCCCCCCCACACACACACACACACACCTGTTTGCATCTCTGACGATTAGATTATCAACAGAAACGGATCATTCTGGTCATGTAACGGCTCTGATGAGTGAAGATGACAGATAACATGTTTCTGTTCCTCCTGCAGGCGTGTTACGGGATCCTGAAGGTGCCGCTGGGTAACTGGCTGTGCCGAATCTGTGCCCTCGGAGTGCAGCCCAAATGTCTGCTTTGTCCCAGGAGAGGAGGCGCTCTGAAACCCACGCGCAGTGGAACCAAGTGGGTCCACGTCAGCTGTGCCTTATGGATCCCCGAGGTAATGACGACGTCCGTCTGGGAAGGGCGGAGTAGTGTTCAATACTAAAATATCAGCTTTCGAAAAAAGTTCTGTTTTTAGAGGCAATGGCTAAAAAAATCCTGAATTCAAGCATGAACGGAAACTATAACTTTTTGGCTCACTTAAAAAAAAAAAAAAAAGTTTGCCATAAAGGCAGCGTGCAAATTAAACGAATCCGTTGTAATTATATGTATGTAACTGTCGGCTGTTAATAGCTTGCTTTTGAGACATGCACCTCTTCTTAATGTGTGATGAGATGCATATTTAAAGGGACAACGTGCATGTTTGTGCTGTAGACTGTGGACAGCTTGATTACATACTCGTTTGCATTTGCTTTCCTTAATATTTTTCCTAAAACTTTTTAATTACACTTCCAGTCAAAGGTTTTTGAACTGTAAGATTTTTTTATGTTGTTGAAAGAAGTCTCTTCAGCTCACAAAGTCTGCATTTATTTGATCCAAAGCACAGCAAAAACATTATTTTTATTATTATTACGTTAAGAAAAGCTGAGTAGAATTGTTTTCAGGTTTCTTTGATGAATAGAAAGTTCAGAAAAACACATTTATCTAAATAGTAATCTTTTGTAACATTATGCACGTCTTTATCATTACTTTTGATCAATTTAAAGCATCCTTATTTAATAAAAGTATGAATTTCTATACTTTCCCCCAAAAATAATACAATTATACGGACTTTTACAGTGTTACAGAAGCTTTTTATTTCAGATCTGTTTTTCTCTCAACTGTTTACTTTTTTGCCCGTCGTTAATTATTCCTTAAAGTAGCATGTATTAGCGTATCGCTGCTGTTTCGTAAGCGCCACCTGCTGGCCGAGAGTGAATCTGCGTCTCATTCAGCTCGTCTGCTTTCCTCTGCTTCATGTTGTATAGTTTAACCAATCTGAATTCAGTCTATTCTGTTTTGATTCAGAATCAGAAACGACTCTTGTTGCGTGTTTGCAGCATCTTTGTTTTGATCGTAATGAAGTGGATGACTAGTTTTAAATAGAAAGAGCACAGGCTTCGTTTGTTTATATGAAGAGATAAATTTTATTTTATTTGGAATTTGTTTTAATTTCAATTTAGTTTTGTTATTTGACATCAATTTCACAAGGAAAAGTGCAGCATTTATTTCTGAGAAATAATAAAAGGATACCATTTATCATTTGTCTTAATCAAAACAGTGATAAATGCATCGTGAGTTGAGTGAATCGTTACATCCCTATCATTTAATTTACATCATATGGTCGAAACTCGTTTTTGATTCAGTGCAAAAGCTGAAAACGTCTGAAATGTTGGAGCTGGTCAAAATGTGTCTCGGTGTATAAATGCACATTTCTGGCTTTAATTACAGCCTCTCATTTTTTACATAACTCCTCTCACTCCCACATACATCATCTAAACCCCTCGAAGTAGATCGAAGTTATGTTTGGATGTAAAGTATGCTCCCTTTTTTTGTAGAAACCTACAATATTCAGGTTTTACACACAGTTTCTGGTTGAATACGAGCCGTTGGTCTCTTCTGCAGTTATCCAGCTTGTTTTAAACACGGTTAGATTTAGTTTGTAAAGTCTTAAAGGTGCGGCGTGTCTTTTCTGCATCGACACTGAGGCTGTAACAGCATTGTTTGTGGTGGGGCTGTTTGTTTGTACGACCAATGGAAATCAAATGTTTGAAATTTGGGGGGAATAAAATATTGCATTATTGTAATTCAGTGCAACTTTAACCCTCTGAGTCGGAAAAATTGTGACAAGACGTCATACTTAATAAAATAAACTGTAGTTCCTAATATCTCATTTGTATTCCCTTGTATTATACTTCGATTCTAGACCAATCATGTTCCTATTCAAAGTGTTCAAGGAAAGTGAGCGATCGCGTCATTGATGCGGAATCAGTTCGGTTCATAGCGCGCGAGTGAATTGTGAGATTTGTGAGATAATCGCCAAATGGCAAATAAAAAGTTGCACCGTGAGGCTGTGTTGCAAATGTTATTTGCCGACTCTGACTCTGAAGAGGAATATTTGTCCTCTTCAGTCCTATGCAAGGCACGAGTGTTCACGAAGCACAATCAAGTGATCATTTCAACCCTTTGCCCAACGGGGATGGTGTGAACATCCATTCAATGTCTATTATTTACTGAATATTACTGATGAACTGATCAAAAAGCAGGCTACTCTTCACATGCGTTTTACTACTATATAGTATAGTAATAATTTAGTACTTTCTCCTGTTTTATTGTTGGTTTGCTCTTTTCTGATAATTTGGAATGAGGATAAAAAACAAAAACAACATGCAAATAAGTTCAAACATCAATTCAATATCTACTAATTCCTGAATATTATGAAATTAAAGATGGCTGTCACATTAACTTTCGGTCATGCCCAGCATTTTTCTAATTTACAGTAGATCTCTATCTTTAAGTGCTTTCAAGCCACAAGCTTTTTAATAATCTTGATGTGTTAAAATCCAGCATTTTCCCAAAAATCCTTGGCGCCTAAAGGGTTAAAATGAACATAACACTTGGAAGCATCAGAGCATTATAAATCGCTGAATTATAATAAGGAAAAACAGAAGTTTCTGCAGTAACACATGTTTTTCCTGTAGATATAATACACTCCAGTATACCTTTCCAGTAGAAATGCATTGTTCTCTATTGATGTAGTGCATGTATCAAAACAATCCAAATGAAATTGGTTATTATTTCCAATACTGATTTTGATTATTTCAGACACAGTTGAGATTAAATTAATTTTGCCTAATAAAAGATGCACTAAAGCAGTAAAAGCGAAAGGAAACGAGGCCCAAAATGCTTCAGAACTCCTTCACACTTACTCCTCTGCAAGGCGCTTCGACGGAGGAAACTTGTAATTAGCATGCAATAATAGATTAATTCTAATTGAAATCCGCTCTCTTTGTCTCGTCACGTGATTGAAAGCTTTTCAGCTGGAGATCTGAACTTGTTCGGTCAGGTTCAGGAAAGATGTTTTTGTAAAGGAGCGCTTATTTCACGTGCAGAAGGCTGCTGAATATTTCAGTCAAAGGAGGACAAAAGCAGAATTGACACGAAGAGGAGGATTCAAAGAGGAATGGATAAACGTTTAGAGTAGCTGAAGAGAGAGGCGGTAACAATGGCAGACTGACAGGGATGTAAAGAGCCACAAAACCAGTGAAAAGACTCAGAAATCACATAAAGGCCCGGTGAAGAAACTGAACCGAGCACATGTGCTGAATTGATTTCATCTTTTGAGAGAGTCGGGAGAATACTGTACGGTAACTCCTTGACAGGATTCGTGAGTCTCGCCTGTTTGTAAAGAATTGAACACACAGCTCAAGATGTGAAAGCGGCACTCGTTGTCCCTGCTGTAGTTTCTGCTTTAGCTCGTCCTTTCGTATTGAAAATAAGTGTCCTAGTTTACTATGGCAGCACTACATGTTCAGATTAAACCAGTACAATCACATAATACAACGCAACTGCATTTATTTAGTAATAGTGTACATTTATTCTTAGGGTACACTTTATTTTAAGTACCATTTCTCACTATTACCTAGTGGCTTAACTCGCATGCATATTGTCTGTTTATTAGCACTTATAAAGTTCATATTAATGTCCTATTCTGCATGAGAATATTTGATATCCCTTAATCCATAACTAAACTTAATAACTACCTTACTAACTATTAATAAACGGTGTATTGAAGGAAAAGTAAAGTGTGACCAATCTTGGTATTATTATTAATAATAATACTCAAATTCACTATGTTAAGTAATAAAACTTCTATATATTTTTGTATAAATATTACAATATTACATGAGTGTGTAAATCCCACCCTTAGACTTACTCAACAGTTTTTGTAATTTTTATGTAAATGATTATTTTTTTTATAATAATTTTTATTTGTGACCCTCTCTGTAAAAACCAGGCTAAAGTATAAAAATCTAATTCTGAGATAACGAGCGTCAAAGTTTGATTACAAGCATTAATTTCACTATGATTTCAATCTTTGACTTGGCCAAGTTCGTTTTCTTCACGAACGGAGCCGTTGTTGCTACATCGCTTGTGAGAAGTCATGTAGCTGTTTTAAGTTCTTAAACTGTGTTACTGATAAAATCGTTAGAGTAGTGCTAATTATAACGTTATGTGCGTCTGTGAGGGAGAGACCGAGAGCGGGAGAGAGAGAGTAGGCTATGTGCTTTCCGTACATAATAAAACATAATTTTGTGGCAAAAGATGGACTAGATCTGTCGATTTTATCCTTTTGTTTACTGTTTTTAATTGTTTGGCCAGTGTCATTGTGGGTTTTGGTTGTTTTTGTAACGAATGTCCACTGAAGGCGAGCGTAGTGATGAACCCAAGTGCAGTTTATTTACAACGTGATATCCAAACATCCAAACAAAGATAGACTTGGCATGAACGGACTAAACTCACCAACAGCGGGTTACAACATTAATACACGACAAGAACTAAAGGCAAGGACATGGCTACTTATAACAAACACATGACAAGAACAAACCAATGGGGACATGAGACAATGAACATGACAACCAATCAGAACATGAGACGTAGAACAGAGGAACCAATAGCATGAGACATGAAGGCAAGGGAAGCATGACACAAACAGAACCATACCCAAACTTCAAAATAAAAGACATGAAAACAAGAACATGGAACCGAACCAAAAACAGACCTTACAATTTTGCTGTTGTAAGACCTTTGAAATAACCTGGAACTACGTTCGCCGTGCGTTTCTCTGAAAATAATTGTACACCTCATGAACGTGCTATCAGCCAATCAGATTCAAGCATTCCTTTTTAATTGTATTTTTTTATTAAATATTTATTTATTTGTGTGAGAAACTTTTGTCTAAAGTATAAGTAGGTTTATTTTACACACTCATTTTTTTTAATCCATTTACAAATTATTTCAAATTTCTTAAATATTAATGGAAATAAATACGATTATATCGGCCGCCCTGCTTTCCAAGATATCAGCATCGGCTGTCAAAATATCGGTCGACCACTATTCCTATTACACACGAATCCAAAAACATTACACAAAACAAACAACAATCTTGAGTAAGAAGATGTAAGTTCCCCATCTCTAATCTGATCACGTATGATGTGTTTCTGACTTGTGTTGTTTCTGTCATCGAAGGTGAGCATCGGCTGCCCTGAGAAGATGGAGCCCATTACTAAAGTATCGCACATCCCAGCCAGTCGCTGGGCCTTGTCCTGTGGCCTGTGCCGTGAACACACAGGCACATGTATACAGGTGAGAGAACACCTGACACATCTATAGAGCAGAATAAGCTTTCATGTAGTCTCCTTTCAGAGTCGTGAGAAAGGATGGGATACTTAATAAAGTCTATTTCTTACAATACGCATTATTTCAAAGCAGCTTAACAACATGGTGATTAGATTTAACTTTATTGTCATTATGCAGAGTACAAGTACAGCGCTAATGATGTTTGTTTATAATATCTTCATGCTTTTTAGTTACATATAGTAGATCGTATTAGAAATATAGATGCAAGAAATCAAGTAGTTGAGATTTGATGTTTATTACATACAGTGGTGTGAAAAAGTTTTTGCCCCCTTCCTTTATATTTACATTTATGCATTTAGCAGACGCTTTTATCTAAAGTGACTTACAGTGCATTCAGGCTATACATTTTGTCAGTATGTGTGTTCGCTGGGAATCGAACCCACAACCTTTCGCGCTGCTAACGCAATGCTCTACCACTGAGCCACAGGAACACCGTCATATGCATATGTCACTTGAATGATTCAGATCATCAAACTAATTTTAATATTATAAATTCATCAAATTCAATTCAAATTCATCCACATGTTGTTCCAGACAAGCATTTTTTTTATTGCAGCACAAAAGATGAAATTGTGAAGACTGTGTTGGATGGTCATTTCCATGCAGTTACAATAAATGGTAATTAAAGGACACGAGCACCATAATAGTATCGTAGAGGCGGCCTATACATAGTTACGTAATAGATTTAATTACTGACTGAAAATCATCAAAAGATTGTGTTAGTGAGCTGAACTAGAGGTTCATGAACAAATCATTCAGACTGGATTTATGAACTTCATTCGATCATGAAGTCATTGATGATGTTACTTTGACAGCTAGGGCGGATGTCACATTTTTTTTTGTGTGTGAATAACAAGAAAATGGTAATTTGATTAAGTCTTCTGCCAAGTTCACACTGCACGGTTTTTCACTCGCCGACAGGTTTTGAGAAATCGCCGACAAAAGCCCGACATTGGCGGGAAAAGTGCTCGTTAAAAGAATCCAGCGTACCGGTGGCGGGACGCCTAGTGGTGACAGGGTAAAGTCGTCAGACACAAAAACTCAAAAAACAAAGTTGGACATGTCATATATCCACGGAGAGCTGAGATTCATGTGATTTCAACTATGTAAACCATTTTAAGATACAATCAACACAGCATATACAATCTGTGTCTTTATCAGACCACTTTTTGTTGACATAATGCAGACATGCATGATAGTACAGACATACATAGGAATAACACAGTAGGGATGCAATATAACACCAATATAAGAAAAAACCCACAAATTAAATAATGTACTATGTACAGAAATATAAATATAGGGAAAAAAATATTTTGTTTATAAATTATAAATATATATGTAATTATAAAAGTGTAGTTTGGATTCTATAAATAAATGTCACTATAATGTGTTTATGCTTCAGTTACTATGTGTCAGCAATTATTGACAGTGAATCTGGATGAGAAACTGAATAGCTCTAAGTGTGACCTTTCATTAGAGCCCAAAATGATGACTGTACATTAAAGCATTCAAGAATTACAGCATTGTATGTGTCGTTGTTACAAAGCGTCGCTTGGAGTCTCCCAAGTGTACATTTTTTGGAAGCGTCTAGACATAAAATGAGATAAACATGTGTAAAACACTAATTTACTAATATATTGTTTATCAAATGGTAAATTTGGCTTGGTAAGGCTTCATTCTGTGATCCCAATGTATTTCCCAGCTCATACCTCCCAGATATAGTCATCTGCAGGCTTCTATTTACAAAAAAAATGCAGGCGGGATTATTTTTTTCTTTTTTTAGTGTATTCAAAATGCTTTTACTCAATATCAGTAAGACTTACAGTGATTCTGTTGAGAAACAAACCTCAGAGTGTCACCTTTCAAAGGAGACCAACACCATCATATCATCCAAATGGCCCAAGAACAGCATGCGATTTAGTTTGGGTGTGCCTTTTTTAGGCGTTTTAGGAAAATTGCACAGGAATCGTAAAGGGTTAACGCGAGAGACAATCGCTCGATGTGAATGATCAAAGACGCGATCTGAGGTCATCGCCGATGCGTCGCCGACACCCGCGAAATACTTGGCAGGATAAATATCTGGAGCTTGATTCACAATCTTGCTGTGTGAATGAGTTTCGACTGAAAAATACACCAGCGATGACCTACAGCCGACGAGAGAGCAAGATACAGAGCAGCGGGACGCTCGGGGAGGGCTTTTTTTGTTTGTTTTTACAAAGCGATTAACGTTAGCCGTTTACAAACAACGTGCGTACATTTTGGCATTAGAAACAGATGAGGTAGGCTACATGAAGACGAAGAAGGGGCTAGGGTTCTTCCTGTAAATAATATTCTTCTATAAAGGACAAAACTTATGTTTCATCACTTTAAAGGCTTTTATAGACTATAAGAAATAAACTCATTATAAAATGCACAACACTTTCAAGTAGACTATTTAGATTTGCGTGTATAAAAATGTCCCAGCAGAAGTGTTTGTTAATAAGGCATCTTTGCTAATTACTGTGTGTTAGGGAAGGACTTGTATACCATACTATCAGCGAGATCTTGCGTTATTTCCTGATCACTTCTCGTGTGCGTTTGGCTGTAGTTTGTGATTCTTCCTATTGTAAAATCATGCAGTGTGAACCCTGCTGTCGCCAGTCTATCGTGTAATATGAACACAGCAGTGATCCGATGACTGAAAATAGTGCAGTGTGAACTAAGTATCGCAAGTTATCCTATTATGATATTTATATGGAGCTTTTGCATTATTTTAGCTCAAAATCTTCTATCCCTGTTCGTTGTTACTGCGTGGAAAAGATCCAACGATGCAGTTACTCCGTTCATTTTGTGTATCATTTTCCTCATTTATATTTGGATTAAAGCGTCTGCTAAATGACTAAATAAATACATTTTGAAAGGACGTACGTGTGGGTAAGTGATGACCAGAGCTGGGTAGATTACGTACACGCTGTATTTGTTACTGATTCTATGTTACGTGACAAAAATTGTAGTTCGTAACTTAATCCATTACACGTTTTAGGTAATATAATCAGACTACTTTTGACCTAACTCGTTTATCAAGTTGATTTAAATAAGATAATCTTGTACCATATTGTTAAAAATACTAAACTTAAGAAAATATATTCAATTTCTCGTTATTAACAACATGAAGTGCATTAAACATTACATTATGTCAGGGTTTCTCAAACGGGGGTTTGTGAGATTAATGAAATGCTAATATTAATTACATGTAAAATTAAAATTAATTGTTTGAAAGACAAAAACCTTCCAAAGACACTGTAATACATGGTTCTTTGAAAGGACAATTTAAAAGATGAAAACAAATGATTGGGGAGAATCAATAAAAAGTGACTAGTCTGATTACAGTTATTTAAAAAATGTAATGTAATCTAACTACAAGTACTTAATTTTTGGATTCTGATTAATAATCCAGATCCGGGGCCAGTTGATCAAAAGTAATCTGATCGAGTTCTGGCCACCGGATTGGATCGAATCTTGAAAATGCGTTGTTCAAAAGAAAAAAAGGATTCTGAATTTGGATTAGATCACAAAATCCAATCGTTTTGATCTGGATTAAATCTTCAGTTTGTGTTGTGTGTGTGTGTGTGTGTGTGTGTGTCCACTGCTCCGTGTGTGTGTGTGTCCACTGCTCTAGGTGTGTGTGTGTGTCCACTGCTCCAGGTGTGTGTGTGTGTGTCCACTGCTCTAGGTGTGTGTGTGTGTGTGTCCACTGCTCCGTGTGTGTGTGTGTGTGTGTGTGTGTGTGTGTCCACTGCTCTAGGTGTGTGTGTGTGTGTGTGTGTGGTGTGTGTGTGTGTCCACTGCTCCAGGTGTGTGTGTGTGTGTCCACTGCTCTAGGTGTGTGTGTGTGTCCACTGCTCCAGGTGTGTGTGTGTGTGTGTCCACTGCTCTAGGTGTGTGTGTGTGTGTGTCCACTGCTCCGTGTGTGTGTGTCCACTGCTCTAGGTGTGTGTGTGTGTGTGTGTCCACTGCTCCAGTGTGTGTGTGTGTGTGTGTGTGTGTGTGTCCACTGCTCCAGGTGTGTGTGCGCTTGGATGGGTCAAATGCAGAGAACAAAATTTCACTGCTGGTTATACTCTGTATAATTATGTATGTGACAAAAAAAAATTAAAACCGTTTTTTTTTTTTTTTTTTTAAAAACGATAACTGATTATGGTAAAATGCTTAAATATCGGGAAAAATATCGGTAAACCGATATATCGGTTGATCTCTAAAAAATATGATATTTAATTCAAAGTATGTTTGTTTTTAATCACTGATTGTAAACTACATTGGCACAATCATCAGAGATGGACCTGTCAGAAGTAGTTATTTGTGTAAATGCAATGCAAAACTAGAATACAAAATATTTTCCATCTCATTTTTTTCCCGTCACCAGGGGAGTGTTCTCAAACTCAATTCCTGGAGGGCCACAGCTCTGCACAATTGAGCTCCGACCCTAATCAAACACACCTGCCTGTAACATTCAAGTGATCTTGAAGACACTAGCTTCGTTTCCAGCCACCTATTTTTATGCGCATTTTATAATATAGCATAAAACAACTCTGGATAGAAACGGCAAGATGCGCATCAATTCAAAAAATGTGCATAGAAACTTATGCGCACATTTGAGTAGGATAAATTTATCCGATAAGAAAAAATGCACATAAACTACGATGGAAACACATCTACCGAATAAATTCCTCCATGCATAAGTCATGTGACTTTGTGCTAAAAGATAGGATAGCTTGACTAGCCAGCGGACCGATCTCGTTCACAGCATCTATACGTTGTTATGGTCATTCTGAAAAGCCTGAGTAAAGTCTGTCATCAAAGTATTTCTGTATAATTGTTTTACACGACTGTGTTCCCAAACAGCCGGCATCCACCTCCGAACGCAGTGACAGCGTTGTGTTACCTCTGCTCTATCTGAGGCGCAATTAAATTATATCATATATATGAAAACTATTATATCAAGTGGCTTCTCCTATATTCTTAGTGATATTTAGTGCCACCGTTTATCCCTTTCCGGTGGATGGAAATGGTGCTTTATTCGCATATGTTTTATGCAATATTCCAGTTTTGCGCATAAGTTTAATTCGAATCTTTGGATGGAAACAGCTATTGATTGGCTTCTTCAGGTGTGTTTGATTAGGGTTGGTGCTAAACTCTGCAGGACACCGGCCCTCCGGGACCGAAGTTGCCTATCCATGCACTAGAAACCTCCAAGCAGGTGTGATTTGGAGCTGGTAGGAGCTAAACTCTGCAGAGGTGTGGCCCTCCAGGGATTGAGTTTGAGAGCACTGCTTTTAGGGGCTCCATTGAGCACTAGATCTGGAAATCTGGATTAGGGTGATCCAATTTTGCTTTGAAAAACCAGCACTGAGATGGGTTACCTGATCCTGGATAGCAAAATATGGGATTTCCAAATCCAGATCATCATTCTGATCCAGATTAAACTTTTTGAGCAACTGGTGATGACAATGTGATCCAGCGCTCTAAACATGCCGTTTTGCTTACGCAGTGCTCCATGCCATCCTGCATCGCGGCCTTCCACGTGACCTGTGCGTTCGACCACGGACTAGAGATGTGCACCACTCTGGCAGAGAACGACGAGGTGCGCTTCAAATCGTACTGTCTGGAGCACAGCAGCGTCTCGCGCTTAAACGGCGGCGGGAATGTGCCCAGACCCGAAATTCGCCACGCTGGTTCCGATCTATCGGAGATGCATTTGGATCGTTCGAAGCAGGACCAAGCAGAACAGGAGAAAGCCAGACAACGCAAGCAGAAGCTGCAAGAGCTTGAAGATGAGTTTTACAGATTCGTGGACCCCAAGGAAGTCGCAGAAAGCCTTTCCCTGCCAGACGCTCACGTGGACTTTCTCTACCAGTACTGGAAACTGCGACGAAAGGCCAACTTAAACCAGCCGCTGGTGGCCCTCAAGAGGGACGAGGTGGACAATCTCGCCCAGCAGGAGCAGGACGTTTTGTATCGCCGTCTGAATCTCTTCACTCATTTGCGTCAGGATCTCGAGAGGGTGAGTATAGCTGCTCTTTTCTCACCTGTTCTCTCAATAATGATTGTTTTAAACGGGTTTCAGTGCTGCACGATTCTGGGTTAATTGAGAATCACGATTTTTTGTTTCAAGCAGAGATCACGATTCTCCCTCGGTTCGGAGTTAAACAAAATAATGTGTGACAAAATATGAATAGCTGCAGTCTATTTAAAAGTCAAGGTCAATGCACACTTTCGTCCGTCATAAAACAATTAGTATCTGGTTCGATTTTCTGCATTTTCGCATCCGTAGCAAGCATTTTGATAGGAGAAGCTAAAAACATATTCGGACTCAGTGTGCAAGGACCTTCAGTCTGTTTAATTAATTTAAATTAATTATTACAATTTTAATATATATGTATTTAATACACCAATTTTTTATATTAGAATTATGAAAAAGTGCTTTGAATGATTCAATGACTACATTTACATGCACACGAATAATGCGATTATTTCCAATAATCAGAGTAAGGACTTAATCACATTATGATGTTTACATGTCAAGAGCAAAGCTCTTTATTCCCGTTTACATGCAATTTCCATTATTCTTATTATTAGTTAAGAATTTTGGTTATTTTTGCCACTATTATTCACATACGCCACTGCACAGCACAAATTATGGACTCCGAAAGAGTAGGTGTGTTATGGCGGCTGTTTTAATTTATGTACGTCGACAACTTTAACTCTGTTTGCTCGGTTCCCCAGAAATGCGATGCTTTCTTCCCCGCCATCGTTTCTAATCTGCATATAACTAGAGATGTCTGGTTCATGAACGAATCATTCTATTTAACCTGTTCTTCATAACCCATTGAACAAGTTCACCAAATTGGACTGAATCGAATGGGTCGCACGTTGGTCAGAGTGGCAATAATGCGATTAAGGTGTGTTTATGCGCTCTACTAAAGAGACTAAAGGCTACAGCCTCTAGCATCAGTCGCTAGAGCGCCTCTTTTTGAGATCAGGGGAGTGAGGTTTACACACAGCCCTTACTGGCATACATCCGTTACACTCACCCCCCTAAACCTCACACCCGTCCGGGTCACGGCACCAATGTAACCCCCCCGGGTCCACACCATCACACCGGGCGGGTCTCGAACCCGGGATGCTGGCGCGGGAGGCGGGCGCTCTACCAAGGAGGCTAAAGGCTACAGCCTCTAGTGTCAGTCGCTAGAGCGCCTCTTTTTGAGGTCAGGGGAGTGAGGTTTACACACAGCCCTTACTGGCATACATCCGTTACATTTACATGCCTGTATATTTAGTTTAAAATCAGCCTATGTTAATACGATTAGGCTTTCTGAGATTTATGAGCTTAATTGCATTATTTCGATCGAAGTATTGCGTTTACATGAGGAAAAGTTTAATCGCAATATTGACACAATCTCATTATAATCGCATTAAGAGGGTATATGTAAACGCACTCAATGACTCACTCATAAATACTTCTTGTTTCATTACTGGATCATTCAGCATTTTTGAACGAATCTCTTGAGTGAATGATTCAATGACAAACACATTTTTAACAGTCACTTGTCGCCACCTAGTGTTGAAACAATGCAATCAACACAAACGTTATTTGAAGCGCCGGTTACTTTAAAAAGGGGATTTACTCTATTTTGATCGCTACCATAGACATCATTGTTTATATCTGAACTATAAACTTTCATCCCAGTATTTCTGTGATAATATGAATGACTAAGACAGAAGTAATACTGTGTAGTTGAACAGCTGGTTAAGCTGTTTCGTACCCAAACATGTCTAATTTGTGTCCGCGAACGCAGATTTGAATGCTCCGGTATGATTCTTTCAAAGGTGTAATAGACACGGGCGAATTGTTGTCATTTAGAAATCAGATCGCATGGGTGTTTGAATCGAGATTGGGATCTTTTAATGATTAATTGTGCAATGTAAAATACTATTTAGGTAAACCTGTATTCCTGCCAGAGCCGTAGTGCTAGTCTTAATATTAACAACATTCTGACATCACTTGCATTGTCTTATCTAGACTTGGAATTTTATCATGATTTATCGTTAAATCGATAATTGTTCCATTCCTAGTGAAATCCAGTCATTTAAAAAGAAAGAAAACCACACATTTGGGAAATGTTTGCATATTTCACGATGGGTTCAAGTTGGTCATGCACATTTGCCATGCTGGCAAACACATAGCTACTTGGTTTAAAAGTTACTCCACTATTGACAATTGACCAGGAAATTATGCACATTTTATACAAATGTTTTTTTGTTCTAACTTGCTGCGATGGAGATAAGCAACGAACGAAAAGGACTTTACTTTTGAAACCGTTTCTATTGGTGTGACGTCATGGAAATTGGGTGTCCAGTGACAATGATTGTCTTAAGTATTGATCATTTGCTTTGTGTAATGTTATAAAGGTATAAGTTTAGTAAAATACATTTTTCTTAAGTTTGATTTTTCATCATTAGATGCAGTCAGCTCACAGATAAGGAAAACTACTACTTTGTAAAGTCTGAAAGAAAAGTAGCTGTGATGAGTTTTGTTCAGGGTTTGTTCTGAGAAGAGAAAATCAAAAGGGCCCTTTAATCCTGGAGGACTCTTACATTTAGATTTACATTTATGCATTTAGCAGACGCTTTTATCCAAAGCGACTTACATTGCATTCAAGTTACAGTTTCTACATTTTATCAGCTCTTGCTTTCCCAGGGAATCGAACCCATGATTTTGGCATTGCTAGCGCCATGCTCTACCAGTTGAGCTACAGGAAAGTACTGGACTCTTGTACTGGTGTTGAAGAATACTGGTGTTGAAAAAATAATTTTACATGAGTTTTTGGGTTGTGACAGGCTTGTGCGATGAACCACATTTCCCATCACCACTGGCTTCTGTAAAGCTTTGCAAATACATTTTTGTTAAAGTTATGATAACAGAAAAGCATGCTTATTAAAGCAACACTGATTGAATGATGACATCATAGAAATACAGCCGTGATTTCAAACATCCATCCCTCCATCCCTCCCTCCATCCATCCCTCCCTCCATCCATCCATCCATCCATCCATCCATCCCTCCATCCCTCCATCCATCCATCCATCCATCCCTCCCTCCCTCCATCCATCCCTCCATCCCTCCCTCCCTCCATCCATCCCTCCATCCCTCCCTCCCTCCCTCCCTCCCTCCATCCATCCCTCCATCCATCCATCCATCCATCCCTCCATCCATCCATCCATCCATCCATCCCTCCATCCATCCCTCCCTCCATCCCTCCCTCCATCCCTCCCTCCATCCCTCCATCCCTCCATCCCTCCCTCCCTCCATCCATCCCTCCATCCCTCCCTCCCTCCATCCATCCATCCATCCATCCCTCCATCCCTCCATCCCTCCATCCATCCATCCATCCATCCATCCCTCCATCCCTCCCTCCCTCCATCCATCCCTCCCTCCATCCCTCCATCCCTCCCTCCATCCATCCATCCCTCCCTCCCTCCCTCCCTCCCTCCCTCCCTCCATCCCTCCATCCATCCCTCCATCCATCCATCCATCCATCCATCCCTCCCTCCATCCATCCATCCCTCCATCCATTCATCCCTCCATCCCTCCCTCCCTCCATCCATCCCTCCATCCCTCCCTCCATCCATCCATCCCTCCATCCATCCATCCATCCCTCCATCCATCCATCCATCCATCCATCCATCCATGCTGGGTTTGGCCATTTTTTAGAGTGTAGATGCCCTATTAGCAGCTGCTTCTATGGACTGCTATATGTAAGCCGTTTGCTATATTGAAACATCAAAGTTGGTCCGTGAACACTCGAGAGAAATTTGCTGGTGCAGCTGCAACTGTAGTTATAAGCATTTTTAAATATCTATATCCATAGTTTAGTAAAAGCATCGTATAAAGTCTACTAACGCAATACAACAAGACAAAGCCATTTACTAACAAGGCATTTAAAAGTTACTTAATTTAAAAAAACATGTAATATTGAGTTAATACATATTAAAAACACAAACTAATACATTATTACATGTGAAAGCTTATCCAGCTTCTTCAGAGATTTAATTTAGGCGGCTTTACAACCAGATGCTGCGCAATGTTGTTGCATCTTGAAATTGTATCTTAAAGATTTTATTGTGAGTGACAACATTATAGACTGTTCCAAGATGGCGGATACATCAACATGTCTGGAGCAGTCAAATGTGGCATCTACCTAGACATATCTATGATCCAACCATTTTCTCCATCCATTCTTTTCAACAATCCAATCTGTCCATCCAAACGTCCATCCAACCATTTCATCTATTCATCCATTTCATCTATTCATCCATTTCATCTGACCATCCATTCATCCAATTATTCACTCTTTCCATCCATTTATACATCCATCCATTCCATCCAATCATTCCATCTATATAGATCTATTCCATCTGTATAGATTTTTTTATAATAATAATAATATTTATGATATTAAGATGGCTCCGCTAATGGCAGCCTTTGTGGTGTCGTCCGCAGTTGTTTATATATTTGTGTTAGTTTGTCGTGTCTTTAGTTATATCCCTGCAATCAGTTTCACCAGAGACAAATTGCTGGACATTCGGAAGTACACACCACCCGATATTTCACCGGTTTTCATCTATTCTGATGTTTTGATGAATCCTGTGCTGACCAGCTGGCCCCCATCTTCACAAAGATATTCAACAGATCACAGGAACTGCGCTTCAAACGCTCCACCATCATTCCCATCCCAAAAAAATAAAAAATTACAGGATTAAATGACTACAGGCCTGTGGCTCTAACATCTGTGGTCATGAAATCATTTGAAAGACTGGTTTTGGCTTATCTGAAGGCCTCCACTGGACCCTTACTGGATCCCCTGCAGTTTGCCTACAGAGCAAACAGGTCTGTGGATGATGCAGTCAACATACGACTGCATTATGTTCTGCAACATCTAGGCAGACCAGGGATTTATGTGAGGATCCTGTTTGTGGACTTTAGCTCGGCCTTTAACACCATCTTTCCAAACCGCCTCCTGCCCAAACTAACTCAGCTCTCCGTGCCCACCTCCTTCTGTCAGTGGATCAGCAGCTTCCTGACAGACAGGCAGCAGCTAGTGAGGCTGAGAAAATACACATCTAGCACCCGTACGATCACTGGTGTCCCCCAGGGCTGTGTTCTCTCCCCACTGCTCTTCTCCCTGTACACCAACGACTGCACATCTAAAGACCCCTCTGTCAAGCTCCTGAAGTTTGCAGACAACACCACACTGATCGGCCTCATCCAGGACGGAGACGAGTCTGCTTACAGACAGGAGGTTAAGGAGCTGTCTGTCTGGTGCAGTCTTAACAACCTGGAGCTTAACACGCTCAAAACTGTGGAGATGGACATCAAGTGAAACCCCCCTGCTCTCCCCCCACTCACCATCATGAACAGCACTGCGACTGCAGTGGAGTCATTCAGGTTCCTGGGCACCACCATCTCCCAGGACCTGTAGTGGGACACTCACA
>CM049884.1:1685000-1695000 GCA_027474115.1 Schizopygopsis malacanthus | reverse complement strand
AGCTTGATAATATGGTGTTTCTGAAATAATAAATCAAAGCTAAGCTGCTTTAGTAAGTGCTCATCTTGAAATATAACAATTAACAATGCTTAAAATATCTGCATTATTGTATCATATAACTGAAATGATTGTGGCTGTTCAAGCTGGATATTATTCCCAAATATATTCTGATGAAAGAATTATTCCCTCACAAAATGTCATCAGTCGACATGTTTCTCACTGATATGAGTTGCAATAAATATGTGCTCTTTCTGTAAAAATGCACTAAAATATGAAGACAATCAATAAAAAAATCACACTACTGTTTTTCAGAGTATTCATTATGAATTCAGGAGGACAGCTCTCATGTTTTGTTATTTTAAATGATGTGTTAATTAATTGATAACAATTTTATAGACTTGAATCGGATGCTATTTTTTGACTGGAATGAATTAGCATTCAATCTTAAATTTAAAGGATGCTTTTTAATGAAATGCACTTGTTAACGACCAGGTTTGTTCTTTGGAGTAAACCATAAATGCAGTGAACGAGGTGCTGCTTGGTTTAGATTTGTCTTGTGCCCTCTTGTGGACTGTTTAACATGTTTAAAATCTAGTGTTTCCCTCAAACCCAGTGCTTCACAAAGCTGTGCTGTAGACACACATCTCTAGTCTCGCAGTCTGCACTAATAATGAGCCGATGATCTGAATCTGGTGTTCGATGAGGGAAACATTCAAAACAAGGGTCTCAGGACCGCTTTGAGAAGCACTGAATATCATTTGAAATATACATGAAACAAAAATGTAGTTGCCAGCTGTTCAATTGCTCATTTTAAGTATTTTGCATGCTCTTTTATATTCTGCGCTTTATAGTAAATACTCGGAGAGGGGAGAAGGTTCATCGCAATGGAGACAGGGAACGAGTGAAAGAAAGGAAGAAGAGGAGTCCAGAAAAGAAAGACAAATGGAGATCAGATGACAAGTCTCTATTCACACAGCTGGGTAAGTGTTTAACTGAATGTGATCGCGTTCATATATAATACAGATCTGCCAAAAATACTTAGGGGAAAGGTAGTTTTAAAATTAATGCATTACAATATTGCATTACTCCATAATGTTATGTTACTTTTTAATGCATTGCATTACTTTTTGTCACCTGAGCTGGGCTTGCTTATTTATTTTTAAAAACAAGAAACCCATACGTTATATTTTTGGCAACTGTAAAGGCCCTTTCATGCCAAAAGTTAAATTAATTTGCCTTAACTTAAAGGAGAACGCCACCGTTTTTCCATATTCCAATATGTCCTTCCCTCAACTTAGACGAGTTAATGCGTGCACTTAATCGCTCTAGCGCGCGGCGTCACTATGCTAGCGTTTAGCTTAGCACCATTCATTCCTTAGGCTCCAAACAGGGATTAATTTAGAAGCCACCAAACACGTCCATGTTTTCCCCATTTAAAGACGGTTACATGAGTAAGTATGGTGACACAAAATAAAACGTGGCGATTTTCTAAGCGGTTAAAATATGATAAATATAATGTATGGCGGAAGAGCACTTCGACCTCGGCGCAGTAATATCCTGTTTGGATTCTAAGGAACGAATGGTGCTAAGCTAAACGCTAGCATAGTGACGTCTCAGTGCATGCACTTAATCGCTCTAGCGCGCGGACGGGAGCGGTACGCATCAACTCGTCTAAGTTGAAGGAAGAACATATTGGAAAATGGAAAAATTGTGGCGTTTTCCTTTAAAGGAAGTTTCTCTGCACTTACTCCCAATTTCGCTCAACACAAGACAGGGACGATTTTAGTGAATAAATGGGAAAACAAAGTCACTTGAATTATTTATTTGAAAAAGACATTTAGACACTCAGTTACCCCAAACACTGGAGATGAGCAGTGAGTGTTGGGGTGATGGCCAATTCGATTCAAATGTGACCCTCTCGGTGAAAAACAGGGTAAATCGAATTATGAGATAACCAGCTTCAAAGTTTGATTTCTACCATTAATTTCACTATGATTTCAATCTTTGACATGGACCTTACTCAGTCAATATTAAAGATATAAAGGTTACATTTTCACAGAATGCTCTTTACCATATGAAGGATGATTTTTAGTAGAAAACAGCAAATGACAAAAAACATTACTTTAGCTGGGTTTTCACAGAGAGGGTCACAAATTATTAAAATCAGAATTATTTAATTCGACTGATTCAATACACTGTTGTGTGGTGCAATTCTGTTACCCTTTAAAATGCAGGTTCTTAAAATACTTCTTGGGCAAGACAAACTATTTCAGACAACAATACAGCAAAGATTCTCAGATTCATATTTCTTCTGCTGCTCATTTTATGTTAACTAATAGTTAATTAACACATGTTAAGTAATGTACTCGTATTGTGAAGTGTTACTGAACAATAGGCCTATAAAAAAAAATCTGTAGAAATCATAATTTTAAATCAATAACTAGGGCCAGATTAAAATGTAAAATATCTTTAAGTATCAAGGATTTGGTGCTGTGATGAACACGGCGATAGCGAATACAGAAATCTGAATGGCTGCTTAAAACATTTAAATCCTGGTCAGAAATGGAAAGTATTGTAGCTGCTTTGTTTACAGAGTTAACTGTGTTTCTGCTGTTTGTGCAGCGCCATCTGCTGTCAGAGCGTGAATGTGCACATGCCTCTTTAACAACGCATACAGCACTGTTGTGCATTTTAACCGGATGATGGGGAAAGTCTTTTAAAATGCATTCCAAAAATCTGATTAATTGAATAATTTTGAAGTGCCCACGATAACAATATAATCAGGATTAAAATTAACACCCGCCAAATGTGGGTAAAAATCATCTGTGGCGGGTAACGCTGTCAAATCACCAGCCAATTTTACATTTATGCATTTAGCAGATGCTTTTATCCAAAGCGACTTACAATTGCATTCAGGTTATACATTTGTAATCAGTATGTGTGTTCCCTGGGAATCGAACCCACAACCTTTTGCGCTGCTGACGCAATGCTCTACCACTGAGCCACACAGGAACACAATTTTGCAGGTTACTTTTTGTAAATTGTTCCCTCATTAAAGGGGTCATGACAGGGATTTTTTTATTATTTTATTATGTTCTTTGAGGTTTACTTATCATGTTAATAATTACGTTTTTTACAAAAAAAATACTATTTTCAAACCTCATTCTTTGAAGCGGGATGTTTTAAGGGGCGTGTCCTTTAAGGCTTCTCAGTAATCGGCCACTGTTATGATTGGTTAACGTCATTGGATAGGAAACTGTATCAACGCCCCCCCCCTCGCTATTGCATGCGAGTGAATGCCAGTGGGCGGGGCTTATGATGAGAAGACTATTCGTCGATGTCTTGCTTTGGAGGCGTGTTTATGCAAACGACTAGTGCTAGGTGACATCACCTTGCCCCATTGGATCCAAAACGATTGATTAAATAAATGCTTTGTTTATAATGAAGAGGACGTTTTTAGCTATAAAACTTGCTTTAATGATACAAAGACTTCTTATATGCCAAAAGATCAAATTTGTTTCCTCATGTCTTCACCCTTTAATTTCTTGGGCATGTTCATTTAAGCCAAACCTGCGCAGATTTAGTGCAAATACTGAACTCTTGAGTCATCATGATATATTAAATTCAGCCTAATAATTAGCTTACTTGAACTTACCCAACAAATAATGGCGCGGCAGGCACTAGTGTTCTTCAAAACACAATAAACACAACAGGACCCATTATAATCAGCGATGCTGATGTTGTCTAGACACGACAAATCCCTGACAGTAAACTGATGCCTCGTTTTATTTATGACTTACTGACACAAAGTTCAAGTGATTTGCAAATTGCATTTCCCGCTTTGTCACATCCAGTCTGGTTTATATCGGTTAAAAAAATTGGGCTAGTCGAAGTTATGAATGGTGTAAAAGTTGCATTCAAACCCTGAATAGAATGCATGTTCATTATTGTGATATAAAGTATTACTGTATATCAGCACATGATGTCTATTGTGCATCTCTTCCACAGGTTTCTCCAAATCCTTCCCGCTGGACGGCTCACTGTTCGACAGCTGGCTGGCTCAGTCCGTTCACATCACGGCAGATAACATGCTGAGCCAGTGGTCTCTATCCAGAGAGACGCGCGATCCGTCGGTTAGCCTCCTGTCAGACCAGCTCCTGCAGGACGAGGAGAGCCTCCTCAGCCTCATGATGGACCACTCCATCAAGTCCACCTGGAAAACGCCCCAGCTGGGCCGCAAGCCGAGGGGCGCGCCGCGCAGCCGCAGAAAATCCGTCTCGCTCCCGAGAATCGGATCCGCGGGTAAAGGCAAAGCCTGGCCCAAACGAGGAGAGCGAGCGTGTCGTGGACACCACCATCACACGCGCAGCAGCGACGGCAGACCGGACGCTCTGCAGCCAGCCATTTCCAAAATGGACTCGTGCCACATTTCCGAAGAGCGGAGCTCTTGCGGATTCGTTGCGGATACCGGCAAGCGCTCGCAAATGGGCTTGCGTCTGCGTCTCCCTAGACGGGGCAAGTCACGCTCTAAGAGCGACTCGACGGAGACCTCCCTTCCCAACAGCACTGGGAACAACACCTTCACACCCGACACTGAAACGGACGGATATTTCTCTGACGCCGAGCAGAGTGACAGTGAATCGCGCTCGTTCAGCCGCAAGCTGCGCTTGCCCCAACTGCATGCTGGGAAGGAGGAGGTAGTTCGGCGAAGCGTGCTTGCCTCCTAAAACCGTTTCTAGACCTACAGATGTAACGGGGGGTGTTCTTTTCTCTCTTCATGTGTCAGAGTACACAACCGGTCACACTTTTTGAACAGTAAGATTTTCATGTTTTTTAAAGAAGTCTCTTCTGCTCACCGAGGCTGCATTTATTTGATGCAAAAACTGTGAAATTGTACTGTTTAAAATAACAGTTTTCTATTTTTGAATGTTTTAAAATGTGATTTCAAAGCTGAATTTTTATGATTGTTACTCCAGTCACATGATCCTTTAGAAATCATTCTAATATTTTGATTCGCTGCTCAAAACAATTAATTATTATTATGTTGAAAACAGCTGCATTATACAAGAATGTCTTTATCATCACTTTTAAACAATTTAAAGTGTCCTTGCTAAAATAAAATATTAATTTCCATACTTTCACAAAAAAAAAATATTGACTCCAAGCTTTTAAATTGTATAGTGTGTAATATTACAAAAGCTTTTTATTTCAGATAAATGCTGATCTTTGGATCTTTCTATTCATCAAAGTATCCTGAAAAAGAAGTACTCAAATGTTTTAAATACTGATAATAATAATAATCAGAATGTTTCTTGAACAGCAAATCAGCGTATTAGAATTATTAGATGATCATGTGACACTGATTAATGATGCTGAAAATTCAGCTTTGATCACAGAAATGAATTACAGTTTAAATATTCATGTAGAAATACATTTTAAATAGTAAATATATCCACATTATTAGTGCTTTTGCTGTATTTTGGATCATATAAATGCAGGCCTGGTGAGCAGAAGAGACTAAAATCTTACTGTTCAAAAACTTTTGACTGGTTGTGTATATTAGTCCGTCGCTTACATTTATGCAACTGTAAACATTTGTGCTTGACAAATAGAAGAAACGAAACAGTCTAAATGAACACTGTTGGATGTGTCCTCTTGGGAAGCAATAGGATCAGTCCTGGAACCGGGACGATGACGTGGGCATTATGACGTCTGTTCAGGTTGTGTTCGTTTGATATGAATACGTCTGTCGTGAGTCTCCAGAGGATGCGGCTGCTTTAAAATCATGTACAGAGAAAATATGACACAAATAAGCACAAATAGCCGTCGGGGAATGTAGCACACATGTTGTATCCACCGCCTCATTCGCTTTTACAGAGAGTACTAGACGTTACACGTACGTGTTTGTGCGTGCCAGTGGGCAGATCGGCTTCTGGTGGCATGAATCTCACGAACACGAAGCCTGCTGTAGGAGGCGTGCGACAAGCACATTTTGACGTTTGGTCAATCCATCTCGAGTGGTACGAAGTTGTAAAGTTGGTTGCTTGACCGTTTCTTTGTGTCATGGTGCACAACAAAATTTGGGTCGTTTATGGAAACCTCAATATCTTGGCTCAGAAAAATCACAAGACATTCATAGCAGCATGTTGAGTAAAATCGCACCCAATTTCCCAATGTAAGCAATTTTGGGGGTCGTGCCATTTTAATTACAAAAAAACTTTATTTTAAGAATGCATTGGCATATCGTTATGAAATTTGGTATGTGTCTTCGGCACCATGCCCTCAGGGTACTCAAAACGTTTTGGGGCAGTGCCACCTTGTGGTCAGAAATTATATATTTTTATATAAAAAAACTTGGATAACTTTTTATTAATTTTGCCTGTTGTCTTGATTCCTTGGATCAAGAAGATCCCATTTTTTTTGTAAAAATTACGCAAATACATTTTGATAAATTTTTCCTGTTGTCTTGATTCCTCGGATCATGCTGAAAACATTGATACCAATTATGCCATAATCGCCATTTTTATTTGTTGAAAACGTACTTTTTCAATCTTCACCTAGACCGTTGTTCAGATTGTCATCAAACTTGGCTCAGATCATCTTCAGACCATGCCGGCAAAATATTATGGATTTCATGTCAATAGCTGAAATGGTTTTTGTTTAACGCATCAATTTTGATGGCATGGTGCCAAGCTGTATCTCTGCTAAGCATTCTGACACCAAACTTTGTCATTGTCACCTCACACCGCATCAATTTGATAACAATGCTACCTATTGGTCAAAAGTGATGAACCGTCAAATCATATTACTAATGCTTGAATTTATGATTTTTCAGCCAGTTCAATGTCTTTAATCACTAAGTGTTGTGTTTGGTCTGATCTTCCTTGCAATGATTGCTCCTCATTCTTCCTCTGTTGTGCTTGGCCCCTTAATTGCTGCTTGCAGCTATATTTACATTTGGACTTCAATTTTAAGTCTTAAGGAACCGTTCATGTATCTTGAAATGTGCGTTTGAGAAGTTTTTGTTTCAAGGAGGTTCAGGACCATCTTGAGCCCGTGATTTTTCTGAGGTTTCCATAACATCCATATGACCCAAAATTTAGTTGTGCGCCATGACATAAAGACCACCACCGTGGGTAAACGAAGTAAAATTAAAAATGGTGGTTTTGCAATACCAATAGATGGAGATAATCACTGATTTACAATGGTCAATTAACTCCATTGGACCTACTTGGGATATTCCAGTTACAACTAATTATAATGTCTAGAATATTTGGGAGGATCTTTTTGTGAGGTTCACTCTGATATCTAGCATTTTCTTTTCCACTTGTTTCAGTTCCATTGTTCAGAAAGAACCATTGTTGTTCTCCATTAAAGCGTGCCTTCTGTAGCCCCCCAAATCCAACGAATAATCAGCATGTTTTAATACAACAATGGCAATCAGAAACGAAAACCTGCTTGGTCCAAAAGCTTGTATGTAAATTTTGAAGATTCTAGGTGCCTAGAAAACCGCATTGACCCAACACAATCATCAATCCTGCTTTAGCAAAGTGCTGTTCATGAACCAGCTTCGGTCAATCAAATTGGATTCGCACTTATAAAGTGTCCACAGGCTTTGCAAACGTTTGATTGTGACGTCTAAGGAATCAACCCATGGTGTGTATCTCAGGGTTATAGAGAAGAAGTGATCAGTGCAATCATCTGAGAAGCTTAAACCTGTACATTCACAAACAACGAGCTTTTCTTTGCCAAAACATCACGTTTTGAGACCATCATCTCGCGGTGGAATCTGGCACTTAGTTTCTTTTCTTTTATTTTGTCTGATGATGCCAAAGAAAAGTAAGTCAGCTTATGCTCTGAAGTGGATGTAAACGTTGTGTCTGGATCGTCTAACGATCTGCACTGATGTGACCCGTACACTCCTGGACGATCATATACGTGACCTCCAGTGATGCTCGGTCCAGAAATGTTTCGTTTACGAGACACACGCATCTGATGTGTAGCGTACGTGATGCGTGTCATTGATCGAAGGGTTAGTTCACCCAACCACAGTTCTGTATTCAGTCTTGTCGTTCCTACCACGTTTGGCTGTTCATTTCCATTCAGTGAAAGGGTCCAAAACGTCCATGTTCTACATTCCAAGTCTTCTTATGACGCTTCGTCCAAATTGAAGCATCTATTAACCGAAAACCTTCCCCAGTCACTGTAGATCTAGTCAAGTATGCGAATAGCATCGCAACCAATGGACTTTTCATCAGAAGACTAGAATATATACACCACAAAACAGTCATTTTGTGTTGCACAGAAGAGTCGTTCGGGTCTGGAACGATGCCGCGGTGGATGAACGACGGCTGAATTGCTTCACTGGCTTAAACCGCGACGGCCGTCTGCTGTATCCGTACAGACCATAGACCGCAACCTGTACAGATTTCATGTATCTTAGCTGCTTTAATAGGGACTAATCATAGCGCTGGTCATTTGCCGTTCTCTGGTTCAGTATGCACCCAACGCAAACATGGAATACTGTGCCTTTAGTGACCTAGTTTCAGCCTCCTGCAAGAGTTCACGCTTCTTTATCATGCTTTATCCGTTTGTGTACTATAACATATACTCTACGTAATCTCTGTAAATGTTCAGCTTCTGTGCAATCTTTTCCTCCCATGACGAGTAGATCTCGACACCCGTATGTTGTTAGTGAACCGTCTGCTTGAACGACAAAGGGTAACTAGTCTTTGCATTTGGTTATTCGTTTTGTCTCTACTGTTGGCTTTCCCTTGGAAGGGTGAATAGCTGGAGACCATCAAGGGGTGTGCGATATTGATCATATCTCGAAATTATCTGCGATTTTTGTCGCTAATGATGATTTGTGGTGTGTTTTTGTGCTGGTACGTTGGCTGGTTTAAGCCTGTCATGGCTCACAAATACGTTTTAGTCGGCAGCAGTGACAGAAATGTACTTTTCTATGAATTTTAAATGGCATTCATATCTATTTACACAGACTGATCAATGCAGCTCGGAGGTGGCATGAATGCAGTTACACTGCAATTACAAATGCACCGTGTCCTAATCAAACATAACGAGACAGGATTCCAGCGACAAGCAATTTATCAGTCCAGACACGACACGGCTACGCGACGCAACAAAATCAATCAAATTCCACAGCCAATCAGAAGCATGTGTGGGCGGAGCCTCTCTGCAAGCGCATTGCACTCCCAACGGAATGAATGTTTATAATCTAATTCATAAATAATAAACCTTATTAAAAGTATACTACGTGACTGACACTATCGTTATGAAATACACTTGCTTTGAGGTCACCGTTTACATAAATGTTTGCTGTAATTTATTTTCAATATCTGAGGTAAACTATCTATTGTTGCTTCCAGTATGGCTATAAAGGTCGCGCAAAATGATATTCAAACTCCTATTAGACACTTTAAATGTTGAATGAAGCACATAATCAGTACCTGATATTATCACTGTCATAGTTTGAATGTCGTTTTTCCAGCCGCGACATCGCAGAAAATAGAAACCGCTGTCGCTTGTCACTGGAACGTCTGATTAGGACAAAAACGCAGATTTACATGGAAAAGATAGCTTGCATAGCGTCTTAAGACATTTTTATTGTTTCAAAAATTACATTTGGGATGATGAATAAGTATAAAAGATTAAACCGTACTTTAAGTATGAAACTAAAACCACCAGTAGGTGGCAGTAATCACTTGTCTTAATGGAGTCGTTGAATCATTCCCTCGAACGATTTGTTCAAAAACGTGCTTTACGAAAGGCCCACAATGTTTTTGCTGTGGCTTTGTCTGAAAATATTTTCAAATACAGCAAAAACAGCGTCTTTTAACTCATTTATTATACAATTCCTGCGTAAAATCAATATCACGTTGCAGCTGTGCTGATATTAGGAAAGCGGCACTTCCAGTATGACATTGCTGAACTAACATATGATATATTTTTGCCCTTAAATCTTGAATTTCGTGTAATACAT
>CM049884.1:1652500-1675000 GCA_027474115.1 Schizopygopsis malacanthus | reverse complement strand
GGTGATATGGAGCACACTCACTTGGTGAAGGGTCTGGATTTCGCTCTGCTACAGAAGGTGCGACAGCAAAGACATGTACCATAATCACACAGCTGCCACGCACTGGCGTGTGTTTACTCGAGTGTTTCCATTTCAGGTCAGAGCGGAAATCACTAATAAAGAACGAGAAGAGGAGGACATCATTGAGAAAGTGCAGAAGGAAGTCAAGTATGTTCCAGAGACTCGTGTGTGTTCATTTGATCCGGTTCTGAGCGGCTTTCAACATGTTTGTGTTTGACAGGAAAGATGAAGATCCAGAGCAGAAGATTGAGTTCAAGACTCGTCAGGGTGAGATCGGTGTTCCTCTTAACGACTGCTTGAGCAAATTAATGCAATATTTTGGTGGTTAAATATAGATCTTAAGATTTCTGCATTTGGACTTGGAAAATAATCTAGACGGCGAATGCTTACTGACTTAACTGACACAAAATGAATAATTTTAAATGTAAAGACATGCATGTAAAGCAATGAAACACATTGCACATACGCAGAACAAGCTGCAGGTCTACGACTTTGCAAGACTTTATGTGCAAATCAATTTTGGCTTGCAGTATCAGATGATTTTGTCCCATCCACTGTCAAAAATACAGTCCCACATTTAAAGTGCCCCTTTTATGGGTAATGACAGGTTCATATTTTGGTTTTGGGAGTCCTCAATAACAGGTTGACATGCATGCAAGGTCAAAAAACACTTTAATTTTATTATATAATATGCATTTATTTTTACCTTATTTGCTCAATGGCTCCCAAACGATTCGCTCAATGATGCAATGAAACTCAAACTCGGTCGAATAATATTTACAGGACTCAGTTTAATAAACTGTGAAACATTCATTATTCTCCATCATCTGTATTGCTGCTGTGTGTATAAACCCAGGTACAACCTGTTTGCACATCCCTCTTTATATTATTATTATTTATTAACTCCACAGTATACTGTATTGCACATTTTATTTTATTGCACTTTAAAAAAAAAAAAAATTATATATATTTTTTTATATATTTATATATATTCTCTTGTGTTGTGTTACGTATTTTGCACTGTCCATTGAGCGGACCTGACCTGATTTACATTTCACTACTGATTATATTCTGTATAATTAAGTATATACAGAAATAATATATGCTGATGTTTGATGTTGACGTGAAACGACTTAAGATTGGTTTTAAAAACGACTCGTTTGAATGATTCAGAGTCGACTCTTTCTTTTGAGACACACTTTCAGATTTAATACTTGGCTGGATGTTTTCATTCACTTAGAGCTGCGTTACACAATGAAAGATCATCTTCAAAAATCCACTTTAAATACAGTTGCTGTTCTAGAAGCGGTGAATGGGTTATAAACGGAAAGCGAGCGATAATCACTGAAGCGGTCACGTCTGAGTTTTGCATTCTTTCAGAAACAAACAGACAAAGTTGTGTGTAGGGCTGTCAAAATGGCAACTGAAAAACTGAATTCGAATTTAGTACTTAAATATCATCAAAGTTCTAATTCTATTCGAATTTAAAAGGCATAATTTCAGTTTAGGGGGTAAAAAAAGCTTCTCTTCTGAGGCCACAAGAGGGCGCATCGAGCAAAATATGACTAATTCACAGTTCTTCAAAGCATAAAATAACACAACTATCTTTGAAAAGATATGCATAATGTTTTCAATAATGGTTAACCATATATAATTAAGTTGCTTAAACGGTTAGAAACAAAACCAGTATATACATAGTTTAATACAAACCAATCATAAAGAGTAACGTCCCGCCATCAAGTTTTGAGATGTTTTTTCAAAGTTGAACTTAAAATGGCTTTCTATGCGACTCTCTTTAGCGAGACACGAGTGCAACACTGACAGATGTGCGTCTAGAAAATATGCGTTCTGTGTGAACGGCTTGGTTCCAGTTTAGACGTAAACAACATAATCTCTGCATTGATGTCCTCTCTTTCAATGATCAACGTATAGGCTAAAAAAAGCATTAAAATGCCATGACACATGACAGTGTGCCACTGATAAGGCTGCCTGACAGACACCTAAAATGTGGATTTTTATTTTAAATTCGACGAATATTCAAAATGCTATTTTTGTTGTCAGCCCTACTGTACTGTGCAATGAGTCTCTTATGTACGATGTTTAAAATAGCACCTGTGAGCTGCGACTTATCAAACGGAAAGTGGGATAACACTGTCTTTACAAGCTAAACTTTTTACATTAGCGCGATATGCACAATGTTCCCATCATCAGCAGAATAACCACCATAATCAAGCTAATATTCAATGTATTACCTAGTGCAGAAAATGTAAACAAATGCAGTAGGGTAGCATCAGTGCTTAAACCCATGATTTGTGATTTGAGTCGTTAACGCTCGCGGTCTTGTTCGGTGGTGTGCTCTTCAGGACGGAACATCTATCGGATCCTCTTCAAGGGTCGTCAGACTGAGCGTAACGAGCTTTTCCTGCCGGGCCGCATGGCGTATGTGGTGGATCTGGAGGACGAGTATGCAGACACGGACATCCCGACCACCCTCATCCGCAGCAAAGCCGACTGCCCCACCATGGAGGTACAGAGACTTTACCTTTGACTAACACCTTTGCATTTGTGGGAGAATAATACCATTGTCATAGTGATGATAAGCTGTAGTACTCGAGGATAAAACGAGCACGGACTACAGGTAGTACTGCATCAACATGCCTGTTTTACTCGCTTCTTATTTCTCTCATAGATGCGTGAATATATGGCTCAAAATATGAAAACAGGTGATTAAACGTAATTTTGGCTTGTCAAAACTGTTACGTTGATTCAGCTGTCAGATTTGTGGACTTTTAAAAGTCAAGTTTTGATGCCAAAGTTGTTTATATTGTCTCATAACAAATTTTTTTTTTTTAATTAAAGTGCAGATTCTGTTGTAAATTATAGTAAAAGATATAACTATTTTTTTTTTACTGTTAGAGCTTTTAAACCTCACTTCATTCCAAACTAATAAGACTTTCGCTCATCTTCGACACACAAATGAAGACCTTTTTACATTTATATTTAATAATTTAGCAGATCTTTTATCTGAAGCGACTTGCAATTAGGGAATACATCAAAATTGTCTGGGAATTAAAATATTTTTTAATATTCTCTCATGAACATTTTCAAGCTTCAAAAGGAGCATCAAGACATTGATCCGCATGAATCGATTTCGTTTAATAATTGAACTTGATTTATGAAATCTCACACAACTGCAAAAGGACGAAGCCGTGTCCCGTAGCTTGTGATTGAACCGGCAAGGAGGCGAGAAAAGATAAATTTCATTCATAATGAATGAATGAATGAGCATTTACACGGACTAGCGCTTTTTGTGTATTGTTGTACACCCAAAGCACTTTACAATATGTGGGGGGTCTCTCCTCAACCACCACAGTGTGCAGCATCCATTTGGATGATGCGACGGCAGCCACAGGACAACGCCGCCAGTGCGCTCACCACACACCAGCCAGGTGGAGAGGAGAGAGAGTCATAGAGACAATCAAGTTATGCTCTCACCACACACCGCTACAGGTGGAGAGGAGAGAGAGTCTAGAGACAATCAATTTGCGCTCACCACACACCAGCTCATGGAGAGGAGAGAGAGTCATAGAGCCAATCAAGTGTATGCTCACCACACACCAGCTACAGGTGCAGAGGAGAGAGAGACATAGAGACAATCAAGTGTATGGCTCACCAAACCAGCTACAGGTGGAGAGGAGAAAGTCATAGAGCCAATCAAGTGATGCGCTCACCACACAAGCTACAGGTGGAGAGGAGAGAGAGTCATAGAGACAATCAAGTTTGCGCTCACCACACACCAGCTACAGGTGGAGAGGAGAGAGAGTCATAGAGCCAATCACTGTTAGTGTATGCGCTCACCACACACCAGCTACAGGTGGAGAGGAGAGAGAGACATAGAGACAATCAGTGATGCTTCACCACACACCAGCTACAGGTGGAGAGAAGAGAGAGTCATAGACCAATCAAGTGTATGCTCTCACCACAACCAGTCAGGTGGAGAGAAGAGAAGTCATAGAGCCAATCAAGTGATGCGCTCACCACACACAGTACAGGTGGAGAGGAGAGAGAGTCATAGAGACAATCAAGTGTATGCGTTCACCACACACCAGCTACAGGGGGAGAGGAGAGAGAGTCATAGAGACGATCAAGTGTATGCTCTACCACAACCAGCTACAGGTGGAGAGGAGAGAGAGTCATAGAGCCAATCAAGTTATGCTCTCACCACACACCAGCTACAGGTGGAGAGGAGAGAGAGACATAGAGACAATAAGTGTATGCGTCACCACACACCAGCTACAGGTGGAGAGGAGAGAGAGTCATAGATCAATCAAGTGTATGCGTCACCACACACCAGCTACAGGTGGAGAGGAGAGAAGTCATAGAGACAATATGGAGCTCTCACCAACACCAGCTAAGGTGGAGAGGAGAGAAGTCATAGAGACAATCAAGTGGATGCGCTCACCACACACCAGCTACAGGTGGAGAGGAGAGAGAGTCATAGAGACAATCAAGTTATGCGCTCACCACACACCAGCTACAGGTGGAGAGGAGAGAGAGTCATAGAGCCAATCAAGTGTATGCGCTCACCACACACCAGCTACAGGTGGAGAGGAGAGAGAGACATAGAGACAATCAAGTGTATGCTTCACCAAACAGCTCAGGTGGAGAGAAGAGAGAGTCTAGAGCCAATCAAGTGTATGCGCTCACCACACACCAGCTCAGGTGGAGAGGAGAGAGAGACATAAACAATCAGTGTATGCGCTCACCACACACCAGCTACAGGTGGAGAGGAGAGAGAGTCATAGAGCCAATCAAGTGGATGCTCTCACCACACACCAGCTACAGGTGGAGAGGAGAGAGATCTAGAGACAATCAAGTGGATGCTCTCACCACACACAGCTACAGGTGGAGAGGAGAGAAGTCATAGAGACAATCAAGTGGATGCCTCACCACACACCAGCTACAGGTGGAGAGGAGAGAGAGTCATAGAGACAACAGTGTTGCGCTCACCACACACCAGCTACAGGTGGAGAGGAGAGAGAGTCATAGAGCCAATCAAGTGTTGCGCTCACCACACACCAGCTACAGGTGGAGAGGAGAGAGAGACATAGAGACAATCAAGTTATGCTCTCACCACACACCGCTACAGGTGGAGAGAAGAGAGAGCATAGAGCCAACAAGTGTATGCGCTCACCACACACCAGCTACAGGTGGAGAGGAGAGAGAGACATAGAGACAATCAAGTGTATGGCTCACCAACACAGCTCAGGTGGAGAAGAGAGAAATCATAGAGCCAATCAAGTGTATGCTCTCACCACACACCAGCTAAGGTGCAGAGGAGAGAGAGACATAGAGACAATCAAGTGTATGCGCTCACCACACACCAGCTACAGGTGGAGAAGAGAGAGAGAGTCATAGAGCCAATCAAGTGTATGCTTCACCACACACCAGCTCAGGTGGAGAGGAGAGAGAGTCATAGAGACAATCAAGTGTATGCTCTCACCACACACCAGCTACAGGTGGAGAGGAGAGAGAGTCATAGAGACAATCAAGTGTATGCGCTCACCACACACCAGCTCAGGTGGAGAGGAAAAGTCATAGAGCCAATCAAGTGTACGCGCTCACCACACACCAGCTACAGGTGGAGAGGAGAGAGATCATAGAGCCAATCAAGTGTACGCGCACACCACACACCAGCTACAGGTGGAGAGGAGAGAGAGCATAGAGCCAATCAAGTGTATGCGCTCACCACACACCGCTACAGGTGGAGAGGAGAGAGAGACATAGAGACAATCAAGTGTATGCGCTCACCACACACCAGCTAAGGTGGAGAGGAGAGAATCATAGAGCCAACAAGTGTTGCGCTCACCACACACCAGCTACAGGTGGAGAGGAGAGAGAGTATGAGCCAATCAAGTGGATGGGGATTATTAGGAGGCCATGATTGACAGGGCCAGTGGTGGGAATTTGCAAGGAACCGGGGTAACACCCTACTCTTTACGAGAAGTGCCATGGGATTTTTAATGACCACAGAGAGTCAGGACCCGGTTTAGTCTCTCCGAAGGACGGTGCTTTTACAGATAGTGTCCCCATCACTATACTGGGGTGTTAGGACCCACACAGACCAAGGGTGGACCCCCTGCTGGTCTCACTAACACCTCTTGCGCAGAAACCTAGTTTTCCCAGAGTCTCCCATCCAGGTACTGACCAACTCAACCCTGCTTAGCTTCAGTGGGCGACCAGTCTTGGGCTCAGGGTGATATGGCTGCCAGCCATTTAAATCCGTTTCAGTCATAATCGGTACTACAGATGTGTTCGGTCTACATCTGGATGTGGTTTCAGGATCTGATCTCAACACTTTTGACGTTTTCCACCTGTATTTAGTGCTGAACACAAACAAATCATGTCAACTATAGTTTCATGCTGTTCAGGGTAGGGCTGCTCGATCATGGCAAAAATCATAATCACGATTATTTACTTTTTAGTCATTTAGCGGACGCTTTTATCCAAAGCGACTTATAATTTTACTTTTTCTTATTTGTAAGTTAAAACTCTATAAAAACTATATATACACATTTAAGAAAATTAAGAAATTAAATAAAATGACAAATGCATGCAACAACATTTCAAAACTAAACATTTGAAAATAAAACTAAAAACATTTCAAAATATTAAAACAACAAAATGTATGATTATAACAATTATTATAACATGACACTATGCCAAACACCCAAATATATATATATATTTCATTTCCATGTAGTATGTTGAAGTAACGTTACTAAAATAAATAATTTATTAAAACAAAACAAAAATACCTATAAAGACATAATAAATTCATACATAATTGATCTAAAATTAAAACAGATGAATCAAACGGCAGTAGTTTATCATTAATCCTAAAAAAAGAAAAACGATTATTTAACACGATCATGAGTGGGCCATTTGACCAAAACCTTATGTGAGTGATTTATTAAAGACCGTGATGTAAATAAGGTTTCTATGACAACAACATTTTAGAGACCTGTGAAATTTCTCAATCCCACGTCAGCAGAGTATTCGCGTAACTGATATTAGTAACATGCCAACAAAAAAGTCCTCACAATTATTGACAATATTTAAACTGGCAGTAATAAAAAGCAAAGGACGTATAAAAAGATACAAGCTGTGCTGTAAGGCGTTTTTTGTGCAAGTCTCAAGTATTCAGTTAACAGAAATGAAGAATCGAATGTAAAATAAAGCAGCATATTCTTCACTGTAAGAATTACACTTAATGTGTTGCTTATTAAAGCTACAAAAGTCCTTCAGAGCAGTGAGTGGTTTTGTCTTTTGTTGTTTGATTAATATTAAGCACACAGTAGCGGCAGGAATATTAGCACGCTGTCTCTTTAAGAGCCGCACGGATCCAATTTACTCTTACACACGTCTTTATATTCTCAACTGTCTACGTTCATTTATTACATGACCAACGAGTGTTTACGTGAATAATCACTACACTTTGACACTTTTTTGAGTGTATTTGACCATTTAGGACGCACATTGAGCTAAAAGTTGACTTTACATGTCCGTGTTGTGTTCACAGAAATCCTCCGAAGCGCAAGTTCTTCTTAGTGTTTTAAATGAATACATCTAATACACTTCAAGCATGTCCCATTTAGCCAAAGTCACGTTACATGATTTGACTGATTTGCATGTGAAATTGGGCTTTTGTGGAGAAACAAAAGTAATTATAATTTTATCTCGATTTATTGTATTCTCCTAATCGTTGGAGGCCGAAACTGATTAATTCAGGGCTGCAACATGACAAGAAAAGGTGCATTGAGGTTGCATGCTCATATTTTCTGTAAAGTCTTGACACACTGCTGTTTTTGTTCCTCAGGCTCAGACGACGCTCACCACTAACGACATAGTCATCAGCAAACTGACGCAGATCCTGTCGTACCTGAGGCAGGGCACCCGCAACAAGAAGCTCAAGAAGAAGGACAAAGGTCGCTTTCTCATTAGTGTTCATTAGAGATCAGCTCGTTGAGTTTTGTAGTGGTGTACTTGGAGTTCAAGTCAAGATAAGTTATACGTACAGCGCTTTAAATCACTGGAACAAGACTATAACCCATGTGACTTTTCACGTTTCTGAGAAATCGATCATAATTAAGTGAGTAAGGACTAATATCTGTCAACTAGTTTTCCCTTTGAAGTAAGTTGATTTGTCTAAGCGTGATGGCAGATATTGGTTCTTGTTTTAATCAGGAAACAAGACTCTTATCTTGTGATTTTGCTTCTCAAGTAAATGTATCATAAATTAAGAATATTTTAGATATTTGCGCTGAAAACAAGACAAAGGCACTGCAGGAAACATCACGTTTTTGCAGAATTTTTAATCAGAATTTAATCACGTTTTAATCAGAAGTTACAGTAAAAGTTATTTTCATATTCTAGTGGTTTGGAGCAGAGTTGTATTTTCAAACATTGAAGTGTTGCTAATAAAAGCTCAACGTTAGTGTTTTCTCTGTTTTCAGGGCGTCTGGATGAGAAGAAGGCACCGGAGGCAGACATAAGGTGAGTTCACACACAATCGAACGGTTTCAGTTCATGATCTGAAGTTCTGAACATCTGTGTGTGTTTGCAGCATCTTCGACGACATCGGTGATTACACACCCTCCACCTCCAAGGGCATCCGAGACAAAGAGAAGGAGCGCTACCGTGAGCGAGAGAGGGAGAAAGATCGAGAGAGGGAGAGAGAGAGGGAGAAAGAGAGGGAGAGAGAGAGAGATCGTGAGGAGGAGAAAAGACGGCACAGTTACTTTGAGAAACCCCGAGCTGATGACGAGGTCAGGTCTTAATGATTCTCATTGCCTCTGAGTATTTGTGCAAAACTAATAATTATAATATGTCTAATGTATATACAATATTTCTGTCTTTTCAGGCCATTGACATTGATAAAGGTAAATTCCTTATACTCTGCACTTTTTGGACCTGCAGCGTTTCCACCTAAAAAAAATAGTTCGGGGGAAAATAATTTTATTTTTACATTTTTATTTAAATTCATTGCATAATATAATTGCATGTTAATTGCGATAAAGTTAAAATGAGATTTATATCAAATGCAACTAGCTGAGCTTAAGAGCACCTTTCTTAACCCACTTAAGTCCTTATAAATAATTTCTGAATTGTTTATCTTGTCCTGCTATAAAGTATGGTTAAAGTATACGGCCAAATGTACTTACAAGGTATTATGGGGAATTAAAAGATACTTTAATGTCATTGAATGCTGGTATGTTGTATATTTAAATATATTTGTAATGATGATGTATTGCATTCAGAATGTTAACTTTAAATGTAATGTCAAATAACTCTACAGGCAAAATTACAATTATTTAAAATGTACTTCTAAAACAAAAATAATTTGGTATTATACACTCAATTACACAAACATGCACTAAGAAAAATAATCATGAAAGTTTGCTCTCTTCAAGTACGCTTAAGTGTACTTCTGTTAGTGCAGATTTTTCTTAAACTAAACTGAAGATTTGAAGCACACTTATTTATCATTAAGCACGCTTCTTTATCACAAAGGTATTCAGAGAAATGCTGTCAGACCTGCATTTGAACGCTAAAGTCCAGTCCTATATCTGAGTGCTGTCATGGTCTCTTTCAGGTCCAGGCTCTGTGAAGGACCAGATCAAGCTGATCAATGAGAAGTTTGCTGGAGTCGCTCATTTGCAGGACCAGGAACCATATCCTTCACGCGACTGCGTTCACAATCTGAGACTGAAAATCAATCAATTCAGATGTAGATTTACACACTGTTCATATAGTATATAGAAGGACTGCCCCCGATTAACCCTTGTGCATTGTTCAAATTCACTACCCTTTCGTTATGTTCGGGATGAAAACATCCACTAAATTAACTGCTGTAAAAATTGATCTGATAAATATTTTTTTACCATTTTTTTTGCATAAATCTGTTAATCAACCTCAGTACTGATCAAAACTAAAAAAAAAATTAAAAAAATCCAGGATTTTTACTCTTTAATTGCCAAGTTCATAAGTGATGTCACTGATTTTGGAAAAAAAACACACAAAATTACTTATTTTCAATATAAAAAGTGATTGTGGACTGGAATTTTTTTTACTTTTATCACAGTCTTGGGCATGTCCAAGATTAGGAAAAACATTGGCTTTGATGCATTGTTAGTTTTTGAGCAGCATCAGATTTACATTTTTTCTCCCTCATTTACTGTTCGTGGCTGTTTTTGCCCCATTGACTTCCATTATAACGACATTTTTTGATTGCAAAGCCATGACACCATATAATCATGCATTTTTGATTGTTGGTGGTTTTCCCTGTTGGGAAGAGATAAAACTTGTCATTTTTACTGTTGATCATGAAGTAGCACAATTAACCCTTTAGATAGGCCTGTGCAAACAAAAGCTTAGTTTCTGGCTTGTATATGGAGTTATATGGAGTATAACAGCATATTATAGTATGTGTGTGTGTGAGTGTGTGTGTGTTTGTGTGTGAGAGAGAGAGAGAGTGACCTTTGTGCACTTACCTTGATGCGTCTGAGAAAATCTAAATATGCACCTCAGCTCTCAGAACTACATGGAGTAAACAAAAACAAAGTAAGTGTATTTATGCACCTGCTGCCTTTTGATGGTGAGAAGTATAGATGGCCTATGTGTGAAATGCTTGTCTTTTCTTGATGTAAAGAGCCATGTATAAAGCCAGTTTAAAACCTTAAAATCCTTCAGTGATACACTTTTCAATTTTTTTCTGTAAACAATCTACTCTGCATTAGATTTATGAACATAATTTATTATGAACCAAAATGCAACAACAACTTCAAATAAACTGAACAATGGTGCAAGAGTTGAGGATGGATGGAGAACTAAACAATTATTCTAAGTATTTAGTGTGAGAATTGTGTGTGTGTGTGTGTGTGTGTGTGTGTATGTTCAGTCTTTCCAGCAGGACTTGCAGCATATCACTTGGTGCTCTTTGCAAGTGTGTCCACCACAACAGATGCAAGAGCTGAGTGTTCTTTTTTTTGTCCTCTGCACCACTTGCATGTTCCCCTTTTCACTCCTGAGCTGCAGGTTCCTGCTGGTGTCTGTAGATTTGTGTCTAGAGGGACAGCTGCAGGAGACTGAATCTCTCTCACCAGTGCAGTAATGGCACATACCTTGTGTAGAGTTTCGACACTTCCCTTGCAGCGGTTGTAATCTGTGGCTTGTGACAATACATACTGCAGCTCGCTGGAGGGGTCAGGCTGCATAATAATTTCTAAAACTTTGGTACAAGTCAAGTCCTTTCTCATGTTGCTTGCTGCTCTTCTTACCATCAAATGACCAGCAGGATGGTATGCAAGGGTTTAAATCCACTTATCTTGTTTTTATTTAGTCTGCACTTCTCACCATCAAAAGGCAGCAGGTGCATAAATACACTTACTTTGTTTTTGTTTACTCCATGTAGTTCTGAGAGCTGAGGTGCATATTTAGATTTTCTCAGACGATCAAGGTAAGTGCACAAAGGTCTTTCTCACACACTCTCTCTCTCTCACACACACACACACACACTATAATATGCTGTTATACTCCATATAAAAGCTAAAAACTAAGCTTTTTTTTGCACAGGCCTATCTAAAGGGTTAATTGTGCTACTTCATGATCAACAGTAAAAATGACAAGTTTTATCTCTTCCCAACAGGGAAAACCACCAACAATCAAAAATGCATGATTATATGATGTCATGGCTTTGCAATCAAAAAATGTCGTTATAATGGAAGTCAATGGGGCAAAAACAGCCACGAACAGTAAATGAGGGAGAAAAAATGTAAATCTGATCCTGCTCAAAAACTAAAAATGCATCAAAGCCAATGTTTTTCCTAATCTTGGACATGCCCAAGACTGTGATAAAAGTAAAAAAAATTCCAGTCCACAATCACTTTTTATATTGAAAATAAGTAATTTTGTGTGTTTTTTTCCCAAAATCAGTGACATCACTTATGAACTTGGCAATTAAAGAGTAAAAATCCTGGATTTTTTTTTTAATTTTAGTAGTTTTGAACAGTACTGAGGTTGATTAATAGATTTATGCAAAAAAAATGCAAAAAAATATTTATCCGATACATTTTTATAGAAGTCTAATTTAGTGGCTGTTTTCATCCCGAACATAACGAAAGGGTAGTGAATTTGTCCACGGTGCATCGTTGAGTTTTGAAAAAAATTCAAAGCATTTTCCTAAAATATGTGTTAAAATAAGATTTGTCACCAAAAATCATTCCATTTGCTGAAACACAAAAAAAGTTGTGGCCAAATTAACACTCAACAGCACCCCTTAGTGGACGAAAACGTCCCCAACAGCACATAAGGGTTAAAGATCCTTCTAGTCGGCTCATTTAAGCCATTAGTCGACTAATCACACTTGTATATTAATTTTATTACTTAAATATATAAGACTATAAATGTGTCTGAAAAAACAGCTAGGAGATATTTTAGTTATGTATTAATAAACAATGGTTTTCTGCGTTAGTGTCGTCGACTGCATCTCGTTAGTACAGTGATGCGCCTTCACAGAGAAATGCACCTTTCATATGGATTACATAATCAGTGTTTTCGGTTATAATTGTCTCGTTTTAAAGACATTTCAAGTTTTCTGTAGATATATTTATTACGTCTGAGACAAGTATCCTACATGCTGAGCTTCGACTCGCTCCAGCGTATCCTTTTGTTTTCTTTATTTTACAAAAGCACAACGTTTTGTTGATATTGTGAGCAAAAAGTAATTCATTTACTTAACAGAAAAAGTATCCCCATCACTGATTGTGAGTATACACAGTTGACCCTTTACAGTTTCGAATGATGTGTTACTCTTATCTGTATGAGTAGATATGGTGGTGTATTTTAAGTTGTTTCCACTGTTATTAGGAAAGAAATGCATGTGATCGCGCCGGCGTCTCGGCACAAACACTCGAGTATTTGTCTAATAGTGCACATTTATCTAGGTCAGGGGTTTTCAAACTGTTTAGTCAGCCGAACCCCTTTGAATTAAATTATTTACTTGAAGTACCCCTGAGATTTTAAGTAAATATTTCAATAATTTAACTGCACGTTTGCACGTTTAACTTTTATGTTTTATCAGTTTTAAAGCTTCAGCAGTATTTAAATAGCTAATGTTATTATTACACTCAACAAATTGTAAAAATTTATATTACTGTAATTTACAATGTAATTTTTTTTTAAATAAGTTTTTTAATACAGGGTTTTTCAAAAATATATATATTTTTTTATACACTTAAGATTTTACATCACATTTGTATACATCTGTAACATTTCTTTGCAAAAACGTTTTAATTTAATTTACATATTTTGTAATTAATTCGTTAATGGTAACTGCAATTCCCTCACGAACCACCAGGGGTTCACGAACCCCACTTTGGGAAACCCTGATGTAGGTTAATGTTAGGTGAGTAGACGTGCCGCTATTTAAATGTCAAATAATAAGCCATATTTGAGGTGAACGAATGTTTGGGTTTCCTACTGTATTTAGCACAAGTACCAGCCTTTCGGTGTTTAATCAACTAACACAATTTTGGTCGACTATTAAGGGAGCAGCTCTAGTGTGTAGATTACTAGCATCAAGTTTCGATTCCAAATGATGAAATGGCTTCTTAAATGCTTACGCTCTAGTGTTGTTGAGTTGGTTTCTTTAACCGTGAGCACTGGAAGCAGACGTGAAGAGAAGAAGCATCTTGGAGACTTCTTTGGGATGTCAAACAGTTACGCCGAGTGCTACCCTGCCACGTGAGTTACGCCTCCGCGTCGTCTTCTCATGAACCGCTGAGGATGATGCTGAGTTTGTTGCTTCTCTGTTGTAGAATGGATGATCTGGCTGTGGACAGTGATGATGAGGTGGACTACAGCAAGATGGACCAGGCATGAGTGGTTTTGAGTTGTAATAGAGAGATGTTTCAGTGTGTCTCTGGTCAGGTGTGTTCACGTGTGTGTCTGTCTTTAGGGTAATAAGAAGGGTCCGTTGGGCCGCTGGGACTTTGACACGCAAGATGAGTACAGCGACTACATGAACAACAAGGAGGCGCTTCCCAAGTAACACAGACTCTGTTTTTCACCAGTTTGCATTGGTTTGAGATTGTGTGTTCACTTTACTCATGATGATAATTGTGTTTCTGTAGGGCTGCCTTCCAGTACGGCATCAAAATGTCTGAGGGCCGAAAGACTCGGCGCTTTAAAGAAACCAACGAGAAGGCTGAGCTAGACCGACAGTGGAAGAAAATCAGCGCTGTGAGTTTACAGGCTCTCATCTGCAATAGTGTAGTGTTTCAAAAATTCAGATGTGGTGGAATAAAGCGCTGTATAAGCAGTGAGCAACTAGGGGTGTGCGATAATGTTGTTTTGGCAATGTGCGAGCTGACTCACTTTACCAAAAAACTAATAAAATATTGTCTTGCGAGTTCAAAAGCATGCACTGCGTGATGAAGTTTATTAGAATGCAGTTTTAATGACTCTATAATTCAAGTTATGAAAGCTAAAATATTTTTTTTTGGTATTTATAAGATCTGATAGTTTAGTAATATGCACAAGCATAAGTGCCGTTTTCCTAAATAGTAGTGCATGAGCGTTGTCGCAAATCTAGTATTGATTTTATATAACCGTTCAATAATCAGTTAATATTAAGTGTTACATTTTAGACACAATACTGTCTTGTTTTTTCTGTTTGGCCAATAAAAACAAGCCGGAGCAGGAGATTTATGCATCTCATGGCAACACTGCGGGGTTTCATTCCTGAATGAGTCTGTTTTTGAATGAGTCAGTGATTCAATGATCCATTCATAAAGACAGCCACTTGCTTGGTTTCTACATGAATCGGGAGTATTAAAAATCATTTGAATGTATGATTCAATGAATTAAGGCAGGGATTTGCCGCCACCTGTTGGTGCTTTTAATGTCATATTTATTGATCCATGATAAGCCTAAGGGGGGGGGCAGTGTACAGTGCGAATTAAACTCTCCTGCAGTAATTAGTTTATCCTCAAGGTGGAAGTTTTCCACCTTCCGTGTCCTTCGTCACACTGTAATCTTCATAACTGCTCCCTACGGCCCCCGCTAGGCCAGGTGAGGTATTGCAATTTGGCGCAAAGTGTACTTCAAAGGAAGTATACTTTGCAAGGCTGCGAGTATGACTGTGCACATACGTTAACCTACGCGTAAAAAAAAAAAGTATACCTGGGCCTTTAACCAGCACAAAAACACACTCCGCAAAATATGATTTAATTATCATAATCGATAAATCCTGATAAATACAAAAATGTTTTTTGTCAATATCACACACCCCTATGACCCACATGAGCTGCAAACAGATGTTCGGTGAGGATGATGATGTTTGGTGAGGATGATGATGTTCGGTGAGGATGATGATGTTTGGTGAGGATGATGATGTTTGGTGAGGATGATGATGTTCGGTGAGGATGATGATGTACAGATGTTCGGTGAGGATGATGATGTTCGGTGAGAATGATGATGATGATGTGCAGACAGGGTCACATTAGTCCTGCAGCATGTTAATACTGTCTCTGTTTATTTCAGATCATTGAGAAGAGAAAGAAGATGGAGGCAGATGGGTGAGTGTCGATGGTTTCTCTTTTCTTCAGTCACTGAAGAAGTTTTAAAGTCTTCCGTTTTAGAAATATCCTAAAGACCTTAATCGGGTCAGTCATGTATCGTCACAGAAGTTTATCATGTAGAAATGTCTTATTAAATTTAGCTAATTAAAACAAGTGATTTTTACACCATTCAAGCACAAGAAGATGCGAAAACTTAATTCGGTACTTTCACGGTCTGAGGCGTTTTTCTGTGCGCACAGAAGAAAACTTATATGTATATAATGTTAGATATAAAAAAACACACTTTAGGTAGTTCAAATGTTGACACATCTTACCAAGACTTATACTTATTTTGCACATAAATGAACCAAAGTGGACATATTTAGCTCTTAAAGGGTTAGTTCACCCAAAAATTTTAATTAGCCTGTGTTTTACTCGCCCTCGAGGCATCCTACGTGTATATGACTTTATTCAGAGTTATATTAAAAGGGGTCACGTGACCCCCCCCCCCCCTCCCTCCCTAAAACGGCTCATTTAAACACACCCCCACATGTGTACATCACAGTGTGGGGAGATCTGCATAACACCCCCCATACGTACACACAATGAAAGAGGTGTGAGTTTTATTCTCTCTGTAGTATTGTTGCTGCCGCCGGCGCCGTGTTCTGGAGACGCTGTGTTTCGTTGTGAAAGTGAAAGTACTTTGTTTGTGCTTCCAAAAGAGGACACAACTAGAAATCAGTGGTTAAGCTGTATTCACAACACTGTCCCAGAACAGTTCAACCCAAATATTAGAGAGTGTGCAGCGCTCTTTACGGAGGACTGTGTCCTGAACCTGGAAGAGTAACGTTAGCCTACAATGCCGGCTGCACAAAGCTTGTTTCTATAAAGTGGCGTAACTCACAGCCTCTAAGTACATTTTCTTATTTAAAGATTGGCCACTGACGATTCAAACATGAGTTTTGAGCTGTGTAGAGTAGTGCTTGTTTGGCGTTTCTACGATCACAAAAGCAGTCATGGGGTTATGTTATGTGTTAGGCGTAAAAAGACAATATAAGTCATTATAATCAGTAATTATGTCCCCACTGGATGCAACAAATGCCTCGTTTATAATGGGTTTTATTGTTTTAGTCTCGTCGCACCATGATCACAATACGGTGAGGGGCGTAACATTTGCATCACATGCTTGAGGTATTCAGCCAATCACAACGCACTGGTAGCTGGCCAATCAGAGCACGCCTCGCTTCTCAGAACGATGAGCTTTGTATAAATCGGTGCGTTTCAGAAAGACAGCAAAAATAATGTACAGTATGTGGAAAATAATGTGTTTTTTTAACCTTAGACCACATAAACACATTGCATTATACCAAATACACAAACTAATGTTCTTTTTAGCAATGTCACATGACCCCTTTAAAAATGGTCCAGGCTATTCCAAGCGTTATCATTGCAGTGGGTGGGTGTTTCTGTTCAACGGTCCAAAAGATGTCAAATAAAGCGCGTGCATCCATAATAAATGTGCCTCACATGGCTCCGGGGTGTGAATAAAGGCATCTAACGGTCATAAGTGGAATGAGCCAGAACCAGAACGGCTTGCTCGTACCACAGTTGTGAGAGAAACATGTTTATTACATTTGAAATATGGATATGTTTCTTACAAAAATGCATGGATTCGCTACAGGAGGACTTTATTCACCCCCCGGGTCCATGTAAGGCACATTTTATTATGGTTGCACATGCTTTATTTGATATAAATAATAATATTGTAAAACACTTCATTTTTGGGTGCGCTAACCCTGTAACTCTTGGCATTGGATATAAATATGTGACCCACTGGCAAGTAACACACATCCCGAGCTTTGAACCCTGATTTGTTTTCTGCATGAATTAATCCTGGAAGCCATTGACATATGGTCTGGATTGCTTTTGACCAGTAAAATGCATTTAGTCACAGTGACTGGTTGCAGATGATGCTTCGACTAGTCTTACTAGTCATCTAATTGTTTCTTTAAGACTGGTCATAATTTAAATATATATATTTTTAAGTTGTTTGCGTAAACGTGGTCCAATTTAAATCTGAAAAATATGACTCATTAGCCATTGGTAACTGCTAGTTGGTCAGACTAGTCTTAGTTCAGAGGCTAAGTTTATGCCAGTGGCCCTAGTTGTTAATAATAACACGCTGCAACGAGGAACTGTCTCAACTCTCTCCCAGCAGCCCTCCACAGACAGCACACTTAAAGGGGGCATAACACAGTTTCACCCAATCTATGTTACTCTTGAGTATCTATAGAGTAGTATCGCATCCTTCATATCCCCAAAAAGTCTTTAGTTGTATCATTTATAAAAGAAAGATGCAGCTTTACGATGGTCTCCGAAAGCAGGCGAGCTCCTGGAGGCGTGTCGTGGGCGGAGCTAAAGAGTGACGAGAGCTTTTTGATGCTGTTTCACTTACCGTCTGCGGTTCTGAATCATTACCGGGATCTTTTAAAGCTGGTACTACCGCTCCATCTCTCAGCGTCGAACTGGGCCTCGTTTATAAAACGTTCGTCAACAAGCACACTTGAGAAACCCTTGCTGCCCCGGAAAAACACACGGCATCCACTGTTTACGTAACGCTGGGTTCTTCCGTTATCTTTCCCTCACAACCAAAAACACTTGTTTAGAGACATTCTTCCCGAGCGAGTCCCGTGCAGCCGGATGAACACGTGGATGAATGAAGCTCTCGCTCCGGTCGATGCGTGCCCGGGCGCGTTCTTCCGGGAGTAATGCCCATATAAGGAGTTCCACCCTCGTTTACGTCATGAAGAGCCACGATCGAAAAATAACTCTCCAAAACTTTTACGAATCCGGAGGAAGATTTTTGGTCCAGAAATACTGTTATACGTCCAAATTGTTTTTTTGAAACTTTGTCCATGCTTAGCATGAGAATCCAACTCTTTAACGGTGTAAACTCTGAATGCACGAAACAGCATCAACATATCAGTGCCTTTATTAATAATCAACATCTCTGACGGCTGATATTGATTGGCTCAAACATAGCTACCATCAATCTGATGAAACCACGCTTGATTGTTGTTATAGTCAAACCATTGCTCTGGTTATCAATTCAAATCAAATGAGCTTTATTGGTATGACTTGCACAGTATTGCCAAAGCAATACTCCAAGTATTATTCAAATACATAGATCTGTAAAATAATTAAGTACATTTATTTTATTTTTTTCACATGTAAGAAATTAACTCGTTTCAGTTTATTATCTCAGGTTTAAGATCGACCATTTCTTGTTCGGACAGCAGTAATATTGCATCAGAAAAATAGATTTTTTGAATTGTGAATTTAAATAACCGGGTAAAAATACTGTATTTGAGCAGATAATGGAAATTGGGCTACGATCGGATATAAATGTCTTGTGTTTCTTCTTTAATGCAGGGTGAATGTAAAGCGGCCCAGATATTAAAGCTTCACGAATCCTTCCAGCGGCATGTAAACAGTCAATGAGTTGTGTTTCTGATTCTTCATGAATACAGTGGTAGAGAAAAGATGTTGTTTTTATCATTTTTCTGTTAATCCCAAGTTTTTTTTGGCAAAGTGTTTCAGAATTAGATGCAATTGTGACACCAGAGCTTCTAGAAAAGAAATGACCCTTTATTGTGACTTTCGTGTTGCTAATTTTATTGCAAACATTGATGTGGACACAGCTCCCTGTATATTTAAGGCTTTATCCTTCTGGAAATAAACCCATCCTGTCACATGATCAAACACATTTATTCATAAATACAAGTGTCGTGTAATTCTGAGTAACAATAAAGCATAACACTTTCTGGAACGCAGGCTGTCATTCATTATATACACATTTTATTGCCTGCATGATTAAATGGGAAGTTAATACATTAAAGTGGGTGACCAAACAGTTGCCGGTAGCCATTGACTTCAATGTTATGGGGAGAAATACTATGGCTACTGTCATTGTTAATCAAGATATTGTTCACGTTGAACCATCTCTTAAAGGATTCACTTCATTAAAACCAATCTGTTCGGTACGAGCAGGCCATGTTCTGCTGTTCTTCATCCAGCGAAAGAGGTTTTGTGGGTCCATCTTATTTTCTTACTCTCCGCTTCACAATGCCGTGATGACTTCTCTATCCGTCTCCACACGGTTCTGCACACAATGACAGATGACACAATCATTTCTGTGACATTAAGACAGTGGGAAGTGTATTTGATCTCACCATGAAGATCTCGGTGTGGCGTAGGATCAGCTCTTTGGTGAGTTGTACCATGGATGGGTTCATGGCGAGCTCCTGGAACAGCGTGACCACAAATATCACGGCCAGATTATGAGCCGTCATGCGGTTCTCCTGACTGTGCACCTGAACACTGAGAGCAGATACAGACACGATTCACAACAGGGTCTGTACTTTCTGTGTGTGTGTCCCTGGAGCACAAAACCAGTCTTCAGTTGCTGGGGGTATATTTGTAGTAATAGCCAAAAATACATTGTGTGTGTCAAAATTATAAATTTTTCTTTTATGCCAAAAATCATTAGGATATTAAGATCATGTTCCATGAAGATATTTAGTAAATGTCCTACTGTAAATATATCAAAACGTAATTATTGATTAGTAATATGCATTGCTAAGAACTTCATTTGAACAACTTTAAAGATGATTTTCTCAATATTTAGATTTTTTTGCACCCTCAGATTCCAGATTTACAAATATTGTCCGATCATAACAAACCATACATCAATGGAAATATTATTTATTCAGCTTTCAGATGATGTATGAATCTCAGTTTAAAAAAATTGACACTTATGACTGGTTTTGTGGTCCAGGGTCACACACAATCTATTGAATCAAAAAACAGTAACACTAATAATTGTGAAATATTACAATTTAAAATAACCATTTTCTGTTTGAATATATCTTAATATGTAATTTATTCCTGTGATAAATCTGTATTTTCAGTGTCACATGATCTTCAGAAATCAGTGATGATAATAATTAAGCAGCAAATCAGCATATTAGAATGATTATCAGATGTTAATTATTGTTCTTATGATCAATGGTCATAATAACCATGATTTTTTTTTTCCTTTGATGAATAGAACCTTCAAAAGAACCTAAATGCAATCAAACTAAATAAATTTAATTAAAAGAAATCCAAATAAAGTCTGTTAAAATGTGAGATTTGGACATTTATTGAGATTCATAAATTTATATATTTACATATTAAGCGTTATTAAGTCTGCATTTGTATTTCTAGCTGTATCTTCTAGTAGAAAAGTAATATATTTAAAACAAATGCATTTCATAGTAAGTATAGTTAAAATCTATTAACATATTTACTGACATAACTCGAGACTTACTGATATAAAAACTATAATTAAACTATACTTGGCATATTACTTGTGCACTTTTCTTAATATTTACACTACTTTTGATGAGGATTGTATGGCCTTTAGATATGTTGCATTTAAAGTGTACCTGAAGTATACCTGCAATAGTTCCACTTTAGCACAATCAAACTAATTAAGTATATCTTTAATTGAACTTCTGCACAATTAAAGTGCATTAAGCACAACATTAGTTGCTCCAGTATACCAGTTTAGTGTACTAAAAGTACAGTTGCAGGACATTTGATTAAGCACATAAATATAAAAACGCATTATACTAGGCATGAAATGCATGTATTGATGTTCCTCGAGGGTAGTCTTACGCGTGCAGGTGTCCACACAGAGCGGTCAGGGTCACGCGGTTGTCTGGAGGAAGACGTTTCAGCAGTTTACGGTACGTCTGCAGTCTCTGTTTTTCATCGGACAGGACTGTGGAGACAACTGCACATCAATACACCACAGTCTTTATATTTAACATGCATGATGATTGTGTAATGCCCAGGCTTGAGCAAACAGAGTAAAGATGTCAGGATCTCCGTGACAGAACCAGTGCAAGACGTACCGGCGGCTTTGAGCCAGAGCGGCTTGTGTGCGTCCGGGATGAGCTCACAGCTCTGCCGCAGGATCTGTTTCAGAGCTCCGGAGATGTCCAGGATGGAGAGCTCGTCTGTTTCCAGAAGCGTTCCTCCGGGAGAGACGCTCAGAGCGTCGACCAGCTTACTGATCTGAGGAACGACTCCACAGCGCCGGTACAAGCCGTCCACCTTCAGCCCTGAAACCAAGCATGAGACTCCCGTTTGGTGCTTTTCTAGTGTAGCAGATATCAAGATCCTGGATGCTGATTGGTCGATCCAGCATTGTAGCGGTGCAAAAATACAAGTGCAGAGAACGATTAATCACATCCGAAATTAAAGCTTTTGTTTACATAATATATATGTGTGTGTACTTTGTATATGTATTTTATATATATACACACACATGCATGTAATATTTAGAAAATATTTGCATATATACACATGCGTGTGTGTGTGTGTGTGTGTATTATGTATATATAAATACACACACGTACAGTATATATTTGAAAAATATTTGCATGTATATATTTATATTATATACAAATATATACACATGCATGTGTGTGTATTTATATATACATAATACATATACACCGTACACACATATTATGTAAACAAAAGCTTTATTTCGGATACGATTAATCATTTGACTGCATTAATAAATAGTCAATACAGTAACAGTTATGATGAGAAACACCTATTCAACTTCTGTATTTCATGAATTTGCTAAATAAAATCATGTTTTAATTCAATGTTTGTCCTCAATATTTATATTTTTGCAATATATAGTCCCTAATGAAAAAGTGAACTTAAGCATACTTTCATAAAGCGTACTATTACAGTAATA
>CM049884.1:1547500-1647500 GCA_027474115.1 Schizopygopsis malacanthus | reverse complement strand
TGTCTGCGGATGACGGACACGATCGTTGTCTTCAGTGTCTGGGCCGCCGACACGCTGAAGCTGCGTTCGTGGATGACTCATGCGTCTGTTGTGGGCGTATGAGCATGATTTCGCTGCGATCTCGCCTTTCCTTTATGAAAGGATTGGCACCCTCTGCCGCCACCCGTGCTGATCTCTCTGGCTCGAGCAGAGGATCGCCGGCTGACGCTCTGGGAGATCTGAGGGTTATTGTAAGAGCCTCTCCGTCGGGCACGCCCCCACGGACCTCTTACTCCTCACGCAGCGAACATCCCGTCCGGTTCCCAGGTGATTTCGCTGGTCTGTCCCACGGGGCGCCCAGCATTTCATTCGGTGCGCCATCTGTAGATAGGATGTCGATCGCAGCATCGGGGGATGGGTTCACGTCCTCTGAGGATGAAGGTGCGGTGGGGCTGCCCCCCTCGGGTGTTGTCGCCACCGCCGCACCAGACCCAGAGCTGACGGCCATGCTTGCCCGGGCAGCCGTGAGCATCGGGCTGGAGGTCAACAGACCGCCCAGTCCCGAGCCCTCGCGGCTGGACGATTGGTTTCTCTGAGCGGGGCGCGGCTCACAACCGCGCCCTGCCCCGGTGCCTTTCTTCCCGGAGGTGCATGAGGAGCTGACGAGTTCGTGGATGGCCCCTTTCACGGCCAGAAGCCGCTCGTCCGCCTCCTCCGTCCTCACTACCCTCGATGGCGGAGTGGCAAGGGGGTACGCGGGCATTCCCCAGGTGGAGAGAGCGGTCGCTGTGCACTTGTGCCCACGAAACGCCGCCACTTGGAGGAACCGTCCGCGTCTCCCGTCCAAGGCCTGTAAGCTGACAGCCGCTCTCGCGGCCAAAGCTTACAGTGCTGTGGGCCAGGCAGCCTCCGCCCTGCACGCCATGGCTATCCTGCAGGTTCCCCAAGCCAAGGCGCTCAAACAGGTGCACGAGGGTAGTACCGACCCGGGGTTCAGGAGCTGCACGGCGACTGACTTCGCTCTACAGCGCGAAAGCACGGCGCGGTCCCTCGGGAAGGCGATGTCCACCATGGTGGTCCAGGAGCGCCATCTCTGGCTCAACCTGGCAGAGATGAAGGACGTCGACAAGGCACACTTTCTCGACGCCCCCATCTCCCAGGGAGGGCTGTTCAGCGACACCGTCGAGAGCTTCGCCCAGCAGTTCTCGGCGGTACAGCAGCAGACCGAGGCGATCCAGCACATCCTGCCCCCGCGTGATGCACCATCCACCGCTGCCCCCGGGGCCAGGCCTCAGTCTGCCCGTCACCGTGGGCGCCCTCCTGCGTCCTCCAGAGCCGCTCCGCCCCAGGCCGAATCGACACATAGGCCGGTGCGTCGAGCCTCTCGCAGGAGAGCGGCGCCCCCCGCGTCCCAGCCAGGCCCCAAGTCATCCAGGAAGTCGACGAAGCGGCCCTGACGTGGGCAACCCGGGGATGTTGGAGTTTGCTCTTTCTCAGGAGACGGCGAGAACAGCGCCGCTCCTTCCCCCGGTGGAGGGCCGGGAGGAGAATCTTCTGTTTCGTTTTGTTTCTGTTCCGCCGCTGGTCCAAGGGCCAGCGGTACCCACCTTCTCAAAGAAAGAGCAATTTCCTTTTCCCTTGGGTTCTCAGGTCCATGGGACGACAGTGTGCGACGCCCTGCCTCCTCACTCTCGCCCACGACCCATTTTGCCAGTAGCCAAGAGAGTACGGTTCGGGGACGACATTCCTCCCCACGCACCTCTGGCCAGTCCCGTTCGGGACCCAGGGAGTTCGGTTAGGATGCCTCAGAACGCACCGCCTTCTGTGCCATCCACCCCTACTCCCTTTCGCTGCACCACCACAGGTACGTCGATTGTGCCGTTGGAGCCGCTTGCACAGCGTCTGGAGGCGTGGCTCATGCTGCCCAGCCTGTCTTGCTGGCTCACGCACACAATTCGGCTCGGCTACGCGATTCAGTTCGCCAGGCGACCTCCCAAGTTCAACTGCGTTCGAGACGTCGGTGGCAGTCCGGAACGCCCCTGTCTTGCGCGAGGAGATTGCTGTCCTCCTGGCAAAGGATGCAATCGAGCCGGTCCCTCCAGCCGAGATGAGGCAGGGGTTTTACAGCCCTTACTTCATCGTACCCAAGAAAGGTGGTGGCCTTCGGCCAATCCTGGATCTGCGAGTCTTGAACCGGGCTTTGCACAAGCTCCCGTTCAAGATGCTGACGCACAGGCGCATGATCAAATGCATTCAGCCCCAGGATTGGTTTGCAGCGATCGACCTGAAGGACGCTTACTTTCTTGTTTCGATCCTTCTGCGACACAGACCGTTTCTACGGTTTGCGTTCGAAGGTCGGGCATGGCAGTACAGGGTCCTACCCTTCGGGCTCTCCCTGTCTCCCCGTGTGTTCACGAAGGTTGTAGAGGGCGCCCTTACCCCGTTACGGGAAGTGGGCGTCAGGATCCTCAACTACCTCGACGATTGGCTTATTCTAGCCCAATCCAGAGAGCAGTTGGGCGATCACAGGGACTTGGTGCTCCGGCACCTCAGCCAGTTGGGGCTTCGGGTCAACTGGGAAAAGAGCAAGCTCTCCCCTGTGCAGAGAATCTCTTTTCTCGGTGTGGAGTTAGACTCGGTGAGTATGACGGCACGCCTCACGGAGGAACGTGCCCAAGCAGTGCTGAACTGCCTGAGTTCCTTCAGAGGCAGGAATGTGGTACCACTGAAACAGTTTCAGAGGCTCCTGGGGCATATGGCATCCGCAGCTGCAGTCACGTCGCTCGGATTGCTTCATATGAGACCACTTCAGCACTGGCTACACTCCCGGGTCCCGAGGTGGGCATGGCGCCGCTGTACACTGCGAGTAGGTATCTCCCAGCAGTGTCGCCGCTCCCTCAGCCCCTGGACAGACCTTGCCTTTCTACGGGCCGGGGTGCCCCTAGAACAAGTGTCCCGGCATACTGTTGTCACAACAGATGCCTCCAGCACGGGCTGGGGCGCTACATGCAACGGGCAGGCAGCCTCGGGGCTCTGGACAGGACCCCGACTGCTTTGGCACATCAACTGCCTGGAGCTGTGGGCAGTGCATTTAGCCTTGCGGCAGTTCCGGCCACTGCTGTTGGGCAAGCACGTGCTAGTCCGCACGGACAACACTGCGGCGGTCTCGTATATCAACCGGCTGGGGGGTATACGATCACACCGCATGTCACAGCTCGCCCGCCATCTCCTCCTCTGGAGTCACACGCAGTTCAAGTCACTGCGTGCTGTTCACATCCCGGGGCAGCTCAATCGTGCGGCCGACGCGCTCTCACGACAGCTCACGTTCCCCGGAGAATGGCGACTCCATCCCGAGACGATCCGGCTGATCTGGAGACGATTCGGGGAAGCTCAGGTAGACCTGTTTGCCTCCCCCGAGTCCTCCCACTGCCAGCTGTACTTCTCCCTGACCGAGGGCCCCCTCGGCACAGACGCACTGGCACACAGCTGGCCTCGGGCCTTACGCAAGTATGCGTTTCCCCCAGTGAGCCTACTCGCACAGACACTGTGCAAGCTCAGGGAGGACGAGGAGCAGGTCCTGCTGGTTGCGCCCCATTGGCCCACCCGGACCTGGTTTCCCGAACTCATTTCCCTCGCGACAGTACCTCCCTGGCGCATTCCTCTGAGGAAGGACCTCCTTTCTCAGGGGCTCGGCACCATATGGCACCCCGCGTCCAGATCTATGGAACCTCCATGTGTGGCTCCTGGACGGGACGCGGCAGACTTGAGTGGTCTACCACCGGCGGTGGTAGAGACCATCATTCAGGCTAGGGCTCCTTCAACAAGGCAAACCTACGCACTGAAATGGAGTCTGTTCGCGACCTGGTGTTCTTCTCGGCGAGAAGACCCCCGAAGATGCACGATTGGAGTAGTGCTTTCTTTCCTGCAAGAAAGGTTGGAGCGTAGGCTGTCACCCTCCACCTTGAAAGTGTATGTAGCCGCTATTGCGGCTCACCACGATGCAGTGGACGGCCGGTCCCTGGGAAAGCATGATCTCATCGTGAGGTTCCTGAAGGGGGCCAGGAGGATGAATCCCTCCAGGCCTCCCCTTGTGCCCTCTTGGGACCTCTCTATCGTCCTGGCTGGACTTCAGAGGGGCCCCTTTGAGCCGCTGGACTCAGTCGAGCTGAAGTTCCTGTCTCTTAAGACAGCGCTCCTGACCGCGCTCACTTCCATCAAACGGGTCGGGGACCTCCAGGCGTTTTCGGTAAGCGAAGAGTGCCTTGTGTTCGGGCCGGTCTACTCTCACGTTGTCTTGAGACCCCGGCCTGGATACGTGCCCAAGGTTCCCACCACGCCCTTCCGCGATCAGGTGGTGAACCTGCAAGCACTGCCCTCGGAGGAGGCAGATCCAGCCTTAGCGTTGCTGTGTCCCGTAAGAGCATTGCGCATATACGTGACCCGCACCCGGAGCGTCAGAAGCTCCGAGCAGCTCTTTGTCTGCCACGGAGGGCAGCAGAAAGGGAAGGCTGTCTCCAAACAGAGGTTGGCCCACTGGATAGTGGAGGCCGTCGCCTTGGCGTACCAGTCGCAAGGCGAGCCATGCCCCCTGGGGGTGAGGGCTCACTCCACCAGGAGTGTTGCCTCCTCCCATGCGTTGGCGCACGGTGCCTCTTTTTTGGCAGACATCTGCAGAGCTGCGGGCTGGGCGACACCGAACACCTTCGCAAGATTCTACAATCTTCGCATTGAGCCAGTTTCTTCCCGTGTATTGGGTAAGTAATGGGCGAGAAGAACTGGCCGGTGTCACACTTGCTGCGCCATTCCCCCTCACCCGGGGATACGAGCGCCTTTTTCTCCCCCAGTTCAGTTCCCCGGACGGTGAACCCTGGTGGAATCCTCCAAGCACCCCCGGCAGTCAGACTGGGCGGAGCAGTCTGGCGCCAGGCCCAGTACTGGTGTTAGCTCGCCCGGGTCTCCGGTCAGCCCCTGTACTGGGCTAGGTGTCCGTATGGCCTGATTCCCCTTCGGGTAATCCCATATGTGTATTCTTCCACGGTAAGGTTTCCCTCATGGTAAACCCGTGTCTTCCCTGTGACAGAGCTTCTGTCAGGTTCTGCTGGCAGCCCTCCTCCCTACTCCTAGGTAGGATCTGCCCCAGAGTCCAGTCGTATGTAGTACTGCCCCAAGCCTGGGCCAGTCCATATCAGTGTCTCCATATGTTACCTCCCTTCGGGCAGGATGTGGCCTCCGTAGCGCCCTTCTATGGAAGGCTCGCTTCCCTGCCGTTACAACAAGCTGTAACAACAAATAGGAAAGACCTGAAGCTGTCTTTCACTGAAGGTCGAAATCCCTTCCGATTCCGTGGGGAAAGGAACAGCGGCTTGGCTATCTCCAGCAGCGATGTACTCAGTGGTCCCGGTGGGCACCAAGGTTAGCGAATTTGCACTGGAGCGGTAGGAAGGTTGCAACCTCTTGCATGGCATTTGTCTGTCACGCACTCGCTTGTCAACATCTGCATGCCACAAGGTTGTGACGGGGTTCAGCTTGTGGCGCTTTCCATAGGACCCCTATGTCGTCACGACATAACTCGTAGTGACCGACAGATAGGGAACGTCTAGGTTACGTACGTAACCCCCGTTCCCTGATGGAGGGAACGGAGACGTTATGTCCCCATGCCACAATCTTGAACCATCGCTGGTTGCCAGGGACTCGTCTCGGCTCCTCAGCGTAAAACCTAATGAGTGGATGCACCTGTCGCCCTTTTATACCCGTATGCACGGGGAGTGGCTCAGGTATGCAAAATCCACTAGCCAATTTCATTGGCGTTTTCTCTTAGTCAGAGATGTTCGTCACGACATAACGTCTCCGTTCCCTCCATCAGGGAACAGGGGTTACGTACGTAACCTAGACGTTCACTATTAACTATGACTTTTTCCTCAAAAAATTCATAATTTGCTGCTTATTAATAGTTCGTAAGGTAGTTGTTAAGTTTAGGGATCTAGAATAAGATCATGTAGAATAAGACATTAATATGTGCTTAATTGGTACTAATAAATGGCTAATATTCTGGTAATATGATTCTAGTTAAGAGACCCAAACGGAAATTTAAAAGAGGAATAAATGACTGCTATTTTGTAAATAATATGTACTCCTGTAATCCATTAAAAAGTAACTGTGGTCTGATTACAAATATTTTAACCTGTAAATGAATCTAATAACTGGTTGTAATACACATGATCAGTTATTGCCCGGCTCTGCTGATATGAGATGTGTTTTACCTTCATGATATGCAGCATGTGACTGAGGAGAGCGTCTCGTCCGTCCGCCCTGCAGATCAGTCTGTCTGTCAGCGAGAACACCTCGAACTCATGACTCTGTCTGAAACACACACGAGCAGAATAACACGCATGTTATTACTAATAATTAATGCATGTTATTACAACACAATATGAATGAGAGAACGGGTTCCCTAATTATCTAATGAGAACTAAAGTGTGCACATTTAGAGCATTTCAAATCCTAAAGTATGTTTAAAAAACCGCAGATCGTATAATATTAATGAAATAAAAGACCATTTAAGCGCACTTAAAGAGAGATGCTTTCAGGACTGTTTCTTGATCACCTTATAATAATGACTACTTTAAATACATTTTAAGTCTGTTTTAATGATGTTTTCTCATGCTTTACTGAAGTATTTTGACACTAAAGGACATGCAGATTATAATTTGAACTGTAGTGCGTTATTTAGTATTTCAAGTTCATTTATTTTAAATGCACTAAATTGCAACTTCATTATGAAAGTGTAATTATAGATATATTTAAATAAATGACTTTCAAGATTCAATAAAAATGATGTTAGACCACACATGCTTTTCAGTACACTTAAATCATATTTCAAAGACAATAGAACTAATTATGAAATTACATATTTCGCAACTTAAGTGGGTCAAAGTTCAGCTAATTACATATAATATTAATGTAAAATATAATACATTTCATTTTAATAACATGTAATTAAGTTTCCAAAACAACAATTTTATTATAAAGTACAATATTGCTATAAATATGCTAAAATGTACACAAGGGTTTTTGGGCTGATTTCATAAAAGTGTCAGTATTTTCTTAAAAGGCTCATAAAAGCACATGATCACTGACAGCAGGAATTACACAAAAGTGCATTATTAAACATAAGCCCGTGTGTGACGTACAGTCCATAGCTATTCATTTTGTTTATCAGACTCGGTCACATTACTTTAGTGCTTATAAAACACACAAAGTGTCCAATCACAGGTTTGTCCATGTGTCCCTGGAGCACAAAACCAGTCATAATAACACGGGTATATTTATAGCAATAGCCAACAATACATTGTATAGGTCTAAATTATAGATTTTTCTTTTATGACAAAAATCATTAGGATATGAAGTATAAATCTGCTTCCATGAAGATATTTAGTACATTTCTTACCGTAAATATATCAAAACTTATTTTTTGATTAGTAATATGCATTGCTAAGACTTAATTTGAACAACTTTAAAGATGATTTTCTCAATATTTAGATTTTTTTTGCACCAGATTCATTGCATCTCAGCCAAATATTGTCCTATCATAAACTATACATTAATGAAATGTTTATTTATTCAGCTTTCAGATGATGCATAAATCTCAGCTTCTGAAAATGGCCCGTATGACTGGTTTTGCTATGATAATACCTGCTATCCTAACTTTGAGGTAGTAAAGACAGATATGATATGGTGTCGTGCTCTTACCCTGCAGAGCAGTCGAACACGGAGATGACCTCGGTCAAGTCCAGCACATCGCAGGCCGCAGACTCGTTCTCCTGCGAGAACAAGAAACGCTCCTCATCCAGCTTCCCATGCAGCTCTTCTACACGTGTGAGGAAAGAAAACTCACTCGTCATTATAAAGAAGACCGGACAGGCATGTAGATGAGGGATCGTCAGTAGTGCATCTTACCTATCTGCTCCTCTGAAGGTCTCGCTTGCTCAAAGTCAGGTGCCACTAAGACAAAAACAATTATAATTAATTAAAAACAATCCTCACTTCCTGAGAATATTACACTTATATTAGGAAATACACTAAATAATCAATTGCACTACAACATGCCTAGGCCACTCTTGTAAAAAAAATAAGTAGACTTTAGCATACTCAAAAAAAAGTACTTATGAAAAGAATATACAGTGTATTTAAAATACTTTACTTAAGTTCCAACTGAATGTACATTTACATTTACATTTATGCATTTAGCAGACGCTTTTATCCAAAGCGACTTACATTGCATTCAAGTTACAGTTACTTGCTTTCCCTGGGAATCGAACCCATGATCTTGACGTTTGCTAGCGCCATGCTCTACCAGTTGAGCTACAGGAAAGCTGTATGTAATGTTTTATCATTTTTTGACTCGCTTAAGCAGAACTTGAATACTATATGTAATATCATGATTACATCTAATGCCATTGAAATACATGATTAAAGTAAACTAAAATTCTGTATCTATTTAAATCTATTTTGTAATTACAAAATTACTACAATTTAGTACACTTTAAATGTAATATTGAATAAATAATAAGTACTTTGCATGTGCTTTAGTGTTAGGCAATACATTCAAAATAAGTGTACAAAATATTAAATCATTTAGATTTAAATTGTACTTTAAAATAAAACTTTAAATGCACTTAAGCGGCCTTTAATTTTTTAATTCATATTATATTATTTTTTACGATTTTGAAAATAAGTCACAATGTAATTTACTTAAATGCGTTTAAAAAAAAGACTTAAAGACCTGCCCAGGTGACAAAAACCCTGCACTTTCATAATATACTCTATTTCATAATATACTGCACTTTCATAATATACTCTATTTCATAATATACACTATTTAATAATATACTGCAGTTTCATAATATACTCTATTTCATAATATACTGCACTCTCTTAAGTGCTCTGTTTTAGCACTTCTATAATAAGTACTTCTTAAGATAAACTTAAGATCATCTAAGTGTACTTAGCTGTGCCATCTTTCATACACATAAGTAATTCAAGTGTACTACGAGTGGTGACTAAATAGAGAGTATATTAAAAGCACATTTGAGTTTATATTCATGGTGTCTCAAAATAGCATGGCTAAGTACACTTAGATGATCTTAAGAAGTACTTATTATAGAAGCGCTAAAACAGAGCACTTTAAGTATATTATGGAAGTGAACTTTTTTTTTCACCTGGTCAGGTCTTTGTCTATTTATTTTTTTAAACCCACTCAAATGATCATAATTTAAGCACATTATGGAAGTTGTCTTTTTTTTTTTACACCTCAAACGTGCCATTAATAATGTTAGGAGGTAAATAAGCACACTAGGAACTGTATTTGCCCCGATCAGGACTGAACTAACCCACAAACTCGTTGTGTCGGAGCAGCTCGGTCTGCAGGGCCTGTCCAGCGCTCTCGGCCTCGCTGATGGTGGAGTGAACTCTCGCTCCCGAGCACAGCAGAGACAGCGTCTCCTCCACATCAGCACCACAAACCACCTCACGCAGCCTCTGAGGAGCACACAGCACAAGCATCAGCATCTCGGCCTGGACTAATACACCGGGCGCGAGTCGTGTTCACAGGCTGACCTGGTCAAGCAGCTTCTGGCTTGTGGCGAGCGGGTGAGCTTTGCAGTAAAGTCCTTTGCTGTATTTGGCGAGGATGAACTCCAGCCTCTGATCTGGAGAGACGTCAGGGCCGATCTGCTCCGTCGGAGGGATGTTGTGAGCCCAAACACTGCGGGCGGCTTTATTGCCATACCGCACAAACAACTGGAGACATGAGACATGTGAGCAGACTCACAGAACGTAACAGTATAGATGTTGCAGATATCAAACAAATACAGCTTCAGTTTAATGTTGAATGATGCAAAGTGCACTGGTTATGAAGCAAACTCGGATCAAGTATAAAGCAAAAGACAATGGTGTCATTATTCAGCTTGACTTCAGTTAAATAACAGAGCAAAGTTCATCAAATTAAAAGACAACAGTGTCACAATAGTGTAATTAAGCAACAGGCTAGGAGTAAAAAAAGACTATTATGACACCCTAAAACACATTTTATGAGATGCTATTGTTCATATTTGATAACACATTATGTTGAACCAGGGTTATTATAGTTAACTAAAATGACAGCTAAAACTAATGTCCCTGTGGCTCAGTGGTTGAGCATTGCGTTAGCAGCGCAAAGGTTGTGGGTTCGATTCCCAGGGAACACATACTGACAAAAAAAAAAATGTATAACCTGAATGCACTGTAAGTCACTTTAGATAAAAGCGTCTGCTAAATGCATAAATGTAAATGTAATATATATATATATATATATATACACACACACATATACATATACACACACACATATATATATATATACATATATGTAGACTCAAATAAAATCGAAACAAATAAAACTTACTTTATATCAGTTAATTTCCAATTTCATTTAGCTTGACTTAAATGTATTAAAATGACTAAAGCTGAAATAAAAATGAACAAAAACTATATAGATTTAAAAGCAAAAAAAAATAAAAATGACAAAAACATACAACAAAAATTCCTTTAACATTAAATCAGAAAATATTAAAATTAAATAAAATTCAAAATACAGGCAACATTTTTTACTAGTATCTTAATGATACTAAATTAACACTAGACTATTTTGTTCTGATTTAAAAATGTAAAGTTAGAGTAACGGCAGAGAATGCAACGCCACGGAAGTTAGTTGAAAAAAAATTAATGGACACTATTAATTAAACCTATACAACTCGCTTTCTTTTAAAAAAAACGTGCAAATTAGTAGAATTTCATTAAAGACAAAAGCCACTCGTATAAACCTCAAACAGTCATGATACTAAAAATAGAGTAAATTACTTTGACATTTTTATGCATTTAGCAGAGGCTTTTATCCAAAGAGACTTATATTCTATAATTATTCTATAACTATAATTCAGGCTATACATTTATTGTCAGTATGTGTGTTCCCTGGGAATTGAACCCATGATCTTTTGCACTGCTAACGCAATGCTCTACCACTGAACATGTTTATGAAAGTTTAAATGAAATTCATCTCCAAGCTTTTTAAATATTAATATTGAAAACACAACTTTTCAGAGCACTGTAAGATAAGTAGAAATAAATCATGTAATATCATAAAGACAGGATGTGACGCATTGTGTTTGCGGCATGACTGAACTCACCTGAATTAGCGGCTCGGTCCAAACCTTATTATCTAGTTTGAGACTTCGCACTTTGGACCGGTTACTGCCCATGGATCGATGTGCGCCTGCGCAGGCCTCACAGATGACCACCAGCAGGTTCACCGATGCCCACTCCGGGTTGGCAGCGCCACAGTCAGCGCACACTTTATTCCAGGGACTCGACCAGAGTCGATGTGCCACCTCGCTGTAGGACAGAGCGCAGCGGATCACTTCATTCAGACGCTCCAGCCACACGGTCATCTCCTTAGCAGAGTCTGCAGAGAAACTGAACAAACCCATCGGGTTACTTTACCAGCAACAGAAATGAGCTCGCTAAAGGAGACACTCACTTGAAGGTCCTGTATGGAGTAATAAGACTGAAGCTGCGACGACCCGTCGCCTTTACAGATGCAATATTCATAGACACGTACATCATGCCAAGACCTATATTGAAGTCCTGTTAATTCAAACAAGTTCAATTAGCGAATGTCCCTTGTCAAACAACAAATGTCTAGCTAAAAAAAACATGCATGGACATTTGTTTAAGTTTAGCATATACAACATTTCGAATCATTTTAAGTTATTTTCTGCTCATGGAATTGACATTATCAAAAATAAGGAAAGTTGACGGCTCCTTAAAAAGTCGTAAAGTTAAAGGGATACTCCACCCCAAAATAAAAATGGTCATTTTTCACTTACCCCCCCCCCCCTCATGTGGTTCTGAACCCATAAAAGCTTCGTTCGTCTTCAGAAAACAATTGAAGATATTTTGGATGAAAACCGGGAGGCTTGTGACTGTCCCATTGACTGCCAAGTAAATTACACTGTCAAGGTCCAGGAAAGCATGAAAAGAATCGTTAGGATACTCCATCTGCCATCAGGGGCTCAATCGTAACGTTACGAAGCGACGAGAATACTCGTAATAAATAAATAATAAAGTTTGAAAGGCATCCCGCTATCGCTGTATAACAAGCATAAAACGTGAAGATGATATGGTTTGTGTGTTTTTCAAATATGAATGATACAATGTGACCCTGGACCACAAAATATTAAGTTGGATTAAGGGTCAATTTTTCGAAATTGAGATTTATACATCATCTGAAAGCTGAATAAATAATCTTTCCATTGATGTATGGTTTGTTATGATCGGACATAACATGTGAATATCAACCCATGTTGTAAATGTGAACTGGTGGATCGACAAGAAGATAATTTATAAAAATGTAAACAAGACAGTATTGTATTAGATTTAATTAACATAATAAGTTTAAATTCATATAATAATTGATGCTTTTGACTCCATTTTCTTAAAAGAAAATGATTTAAAGGCTGAAATGCGAAGTTCATCGTTTTATAAAACCATTTAATTCATGTTTAAGCTAGGCCTATATAACAGTCAGGAGCTTGGCTGGTGAGGAGGGTTCAATAGTGGACCTCAAGCATTTTTAGTTGAAGACCCCTGCATTAGAGAGTATAAAAACAACCTTTTACTTCTAAATTAGTTCATGACCCCTTTAAAGTTCATTCAGCTTATTCAAGGTCAATTTTTCATCAGTTTATTATATGCAGTAATATGTAATGAGGCTATTTTAGTAAGGAATAACTAACAACGAGCCGCTAAATTATAAAAACTAAATGCATGCTCAAGGTATAACGGCTATCTGGATATGGAAACATGTTAATGGTTAAAGGTTGACGTTATTGAGCAGTTTTCCACACCTCTTTGCTGCTGTAAATCCAAAGGGAGTATCCACAGATAGCAGTGTACACCTTTTTCCGTGGGTCTTTCATGATCAGCGGTCCGTGTTGTTTGGGTGCAGTGATCAGTTCCCTTCCTCGAGTGGCGTAGAGAGACGTCAGCCAGAGCTCCCGCACAGCTATGACACAACACATTCACAGGAGTTGATGCTTCAAATAAACCAAACACTAACTCTCAGCTTTAAAGCTGCTGTTCTAAAGCATAACAATAAAACACTATGTTTGCAGATATTTAAGAAACTTGCTAAGTTCACATACGTGTTTCTCAGAAAAACAACGCTACAGTCAGTTATTCGGTTTCAAAATGTGCGTTCTGTGTCAGAATGTCTGTTTTTGTTTTGGTCTGTGTGACTCCGCCCACTGAAAGTTTACCCAATAGTATTTAGACAGCCGGGTTGCCAGTTTACCCAATAGTATTTAGACAGCCCGGGTTGCCAGTTTACCCAATAGTATTTAGACTGCCGGGTTGCCAGTTTACCCAATAGTATTTACACAGCCCGGGTTGCCAGTTTACCCAATAGTATTTAGACAGCCCGGGTTGCCAGTTTACCCAATAGTATTGAGACAGCCCGGGTTGCCAGTTTACCCAATAGTATTTAGACAGCCCGGGTTGCCAGTTTACCCAATAGTATTTAGACAGCCCGGGTTGCCAGTTTACCCAATAGTATTTAGACAGCCCGGGTTGCCAGTTTACCCAATAGTATTTACACAGCCGGGTTGCCAGTTTACCCAATAGTATTTACACAGCCCGGTTGCCAGTTTACCCAATAGTATTTAGACAGCCCGGGTTGCCAGTTTACCCAATAGTATTTACACAGCCGGGTTGCCAGTTTACCCAATAGTATTTACACAGCCGGGTTGCCAGTTTACCCAATAGTATTTAGACAGCCCGGGTTGCCAGTTTACCCAATAGTATTTACACAGCCGGGTTGCCAGTTTACCCAATAGTATTTACACAGCCGGGTTGCCAGTTTACCCAATAGTATTTAGACAGCCCGGGTTGCCAGTTTACCCAATAGTATTTACACAGCCGGGTTGCCAGTTTACCCAATAGTATTTACACAGCCCGAGTTGCCAGTTTACCCAATAGTATTTACACAGCCCGGGTTGCCAGTTTACCCAATAGTATTTACACAGCCGGGTTGCCAGTTTACCCAATAGTATTTAGACAGCCTGGGTTGCCAGTTTACCCAATAGTATTTAGACAGCCCGAGTTGCCAGTTTACCCAATAGTATTTACACAGCCGGGTTGCCAGTTTACCCAATAGTATTTACACAGCCGGGTTGCCAGTTTACCCAATAGTATTTAGACAGCCGGGTTGCCAGTTTACCCAATAGTATTTACACAGCCCGTGTTGCCAGTTTACCCAATAGTATTTACACAGCCCGTGTTGCCAGTTTACCCAATAGTATTTAGACAGCCCGGGTTGCCAGTTTACCCAATAGTATTTAGACAGCCGGGTTGCCAGTTTACCCAATAGTATTTACACAGCCCGGGTTGCCAGTTTACCCAATAGTATTTAGACAGCCCGGGTTGCCAGTTTACCCAATAGTATTGAGACAGCCCGGGTTGCCAGTTTACCCAATAGTATTTAGACAGCCGGGTTGCCAGTTTACCCAATAGTATTTACACAGCCCGGGTTGCCAGTTTACCCAATAGTATTTAGACAGCCCGGGTTGCCAGTTTACCCAATAGTATTTAGACAGCCCGGGTTGCCAGTTTACCCAATAGTATTTACACAGCCGGGTTGCCAGTTTACCCAATAGTATTTACACAGCCCGTGTTGCCAGTTTACCCAATAGTATTTAGACAGCCCGGGTTGCCAGTTTACCCAATAGTATTTACACAGCCGGGTTGCCAGTTTACCCAATAGTATTTACACAGCCGGGTTGCCAGTTTACCCAATAGTATTTAGACAGCCCGGGTTGCCAGTTTACCCAATAGTATTTACACAGCCGGGTTGCCAGTTTACCCAATAGTATTTACACAGCCGGGTTGCCAGTTTACCCAATAGTATTTAGACAGCCGGGTTGCCAGTTTACCCAATAGTATTTACACAGCCCGTGTTGCCAGTTTACCCAATAGTATTTACACAGACCGTGTTGCCAGTTTACCCAATAGTATTTAGACAGCCCGGGTTGCCAGTTTACCCAATAGTATTTACACAGCCCGTGTTGCCAGTTTACCCAATAGTATTTAGACAGCCGGGTTGCCAGTTTACCCAATAGTATTTAGACAGCCCGGGTTGCCAGTTTACCCAATAGTATTTAGACAGCCGGGTTGCCAGTTTACCCAATAGTATTTAGACAGCCCGGGTTGCCAGTTTACCCAATAGTATTTAGACAGCCCGTGTTGCCAGTTTACCCAATAGTATTTACACAGCCGGGTTGCCAGTTTACCCAATAGTATTTACACAGCCGGGTTGCCAGTTTACCCAATAGTATTTAGACAGCCGTGTTGCCAGTTTACCCAATAGTATTTACACAGCCGGGTTGCCAGTTTACCCAATAGTATTTAGACAGCCGGGTTGCCAGTTTACCCAATAGTATTTAGACAGCCCGGGTTGCCAGTTTACCCAATAGTATTTAGACAGCCCGGGTTGCCAGTTTACCCAATAGTATTTAGACAGCCCGGGTTGCCAGTTTACCCAATAGTATTTAGACAGCCGGTTGCCAGTTACCCAATAGTATTTAGACAGCCCAGGTTGCCAGTTTACCCAATAGTATTTAGACAGGCGGGTTGCCAGTTTACCCAATAGTATTTAGACAGCCGGGTTGCCAGTTTACCCAATAGTATTTACACAGCCCGGGTTGCCAGTTTACCCAACAGTATTTAGACAGCCCGGGTTGCCAGTTTACCCAATAGTATTTAGACAGCCCGGGTTGCCAGTTTACCCAATAGTATTTACACAGCCGGGTTGCCAGTTTACCCAATAGTATTTAGACAGCCCGGGTTGCCAGTTTACCCAATAGTATTTAGACAGCCCGGGTTGCCAGTTTACCCGCCTGGGTTGCCAGTTTACCCAATAGTATTTACACAGCCGGGTTGCCAGTTTACCCAATAGTATTTATACAGCCGGGTTGCCAGTTTACCCAATAGTATTTAGACAGCCGGGTTGCCAGTTTACCCAATAGTATTTACACAGCCCGTGTTGCCAGTTTACCCAATAGTATTTAGACAGCCGGGTTGCCAGTTTACCCAATAGTATTTAGACAGCCCGGGTTGCCAGTTTACCCAATAGTATTTAGACAGCCGGGTTGCCAGTTTACCCAATAGTATTTAGACAGCCCGGGTTGCCAGTTTACCCAATAGTATTTAGACAGCCCGTGTTGCCAGTTTACCCAATAGTATTTACACAGCCGGGTTGCCAGTTTACCCAATAGTATTTAGACAGCCGGGTTGCCAGTTTACCCAATAGTATTTACACAGCCGGGTTGCCAGTTTACCCAATAGTATTTAGACAGCCGTGTTGCCAGTTTACCCAATAGTATTTACACAGCCGGGTTGCCAGTTTACCCAATAGTATTTAGACAGCCGGGTTGCCAGTTTACCCAATAGTATTTAGACAGCCCGGGTTGCCAGTTTACCCAATAGTATTTAGACAGCCCGGGTTGCCAGTTTACCCAATAGTATTTAGACAGCCCGGGTTGCCAGTTTACCCAATAGTATTTAGACAGCCGGTTGCCAGTTGACCCAATAGTATTTAGACAGCCCAGGTTGCCAGTTTACCCAATAGTATTTAGACAGGCTGGGTTGCCAGTTTACCCAATAGTATTTAGACAGCCGGGTTGCCAGTTTACCCAATAGTATTTACACAGCCCGGGTTGCCAGTTTACCCAACAGTATTTAGACAGCCCGGGTTGCCAGTTTACCCAATAGTATTTAGACAGCCCGGGTTGCCAGTTTACCCAATAGTATTTACACAGCCGGGTTGCCAGTTTACCCAATAGTATTTAGACAGCCCGGGTTGCCAGTTTACCCAATAGTATTTAGACAGCCCGGGTTGCCAGTTTACCCAATAGTATTTATATAGCCTGGGTTGCCAGTTTACCCAATAGTATTTACACAGCCGGGTTGCCAGTTTACCCAATAGTATTTAGACAGCCGGGTTGCCAGTTTACCCAATAGTATTTATACAGCCTGGGTTGCCAGTTTACCCAATAGTATTTACACAGCCGGGTTGCCAGTTTACCCAATAGTATTTAGACAGCCCGGGTTTGAAGCCAGCAAACAAACTGGGTCATAGATCACAGCCTGAACTAAAAAACCTCTGCATCCATCTTGAAAGCTCTGTGAACTGAGGCTTACACTGTAAGGCTCGTTGGCTAAAATTGTCCGTTGTACTCGTTCCTTGTTGCATCTGGCAACCCGTGTAAGCGTCGAAACAAAGCTCTCCACTATTTTGAATTCGGACTGCAGTACTCATTTCAATCACTAGCTGTCAATATTACTGAACCTTTAAATGGATAGTTCACCCAAAATTTACATTTGCTGTTAATTAACACACCCTTAGGCCATCCAAGAATTAGAGGACTTTCCTTCTTCAGTGGAGCAGTAAAGATTTTGTGGAAACAAAAAATGGCTATTTAATTCTCATATTTGACTCGCCAGTGTGCGAGTTGGAAGCCAAGTAAGTTTAGCACAGATATATATTTTCTCGCTTCAGAGTTTCTCTCTCCATCAAGCAATCTGTGCTGTTTTTCAGTTCATCTGAATGGATGCGCAGCACACCTGTATTTGACGTACCGTAAACTCTAGTGTAACGGCGCACAACTTTTTACAGTCTATTCACATTGGTGAGAGCAGAGAGAGTCTTAAATACACACAGAATTGACGCGCTGCATGTAAACGATATTCTTCATTGTATGTTCCTGTATTTCCCTTTTTTCAGCTTTTAAGAACTGCCGGGTTTTCCGGTAGTGGGCGGAGCTAATGCGCAAACAGCAATCTCATTGGCTGGTGCTCATCTATTATTGTCCCTGTTTTGATTTCAGCGAATCAGTTCGAGTGTACACACACAACCTGATTAATATTCATGAATACAACAGCTCGTTAATCCTTAGTGCGTTTTATACTGTTCTCATTAGCAGAATTCTTATTATTATTATCATCTTATCAGTATTAGTGTTCGTTTATTTCCCCATTTTTTAACAAAAAACACTGAATGTCCAAAAAAGCACCACCCCAGTCCTAAATTCAGTTAAAATGTCAATACATTCATACACGGTTACTAAATTTTAATTCTAATTACTAAAGTTCTATCATTAAATAATACTTGATTATCATAATGTCATATTATAAAATGCTTGACTGACTGATGTTAAGAGTGTTCTTTCAGATATTTAAAAAGCTGTACCATTTTACACACACACACACACACACACACACACACACACACACACACACACACACACACACACACACGAGTAAACTAAAAAAAGAAATGTACTAGCCAATGGCGAATCAATTGTCAAGGTGTCCGCAGAGGGTTGAACTGGTTTAGTCTGTGGATCTAATACATAATGTGTATTATGTGTGTCATATTTCTGTGCAATCTCCACTCTTAGTGCAATGTCTTCTATATCTTTATTCCTTCAGTGCAGTACAGCATTATATTCCAGTGAAATATTTTCACTTTTTGTGCAATGTTGTTATATTCTCATTCCAAATAGTTTTATTCAGAGCCAGAAGTCTACCTCATATTAGTGCAATAATCTTTTTGACAAGCTGTGACTGATTATTATTATTATTATATATACACAAACAACTATTTTTACTTGAAAATGACTTGGATGACCTAAGCGTGAGTAAATTAACATTGATGAAAAACTATTCCTGTAAGAAATGTAAGAGTTCCAGTTTCCTACCCTCACTGTGAGCCATGAAGTCAAAGTGCTTCTTCTGTAAATAGATGGAGAAGCGTCCTTGATCCTGTTCACGTATGTTGGTGATGCTTGTTACGTGAAACATGTATTCTGTGAACTTGTCCTGGAGCACATTGAATATGTGGTTATAAAATAGGTCATTGCAATATATAATTAATTTGTATTGCCATGCCATTTTGAAACAACTCACGGTGCGCTTTTTCCACATTGACAAGACCTGTCCATCAAGAGTGACCCACAGAACATTGTTCCTACAAAACAAATACAGATTTAACACAAATACAGACTTATGTTTGCACTCCATACTGTTCGTTGTTATCAGTTTTATAACGGATCTCCTAAAGGCCCTTTCACACCAAATCATATTGTGGAGCACAAAGATTATAAATAAAAACAATAAATTCCTATAGAACTAGTCACACCAGACATTTACACCTTATCTTTGCATTATATCCCTTGTGAACAAGATGTACACATTAGAATATAAGTACTTATGCAAATAATACACTTAAAATATATATACTGTGTAATATTAGTGCAAATTGAATTCAAGGTTTTCAAACACTTAATGGCATATTAGTTGCAATTAAATGAATATATTCATAATATAGTTTACATTTATATTAAATGCATTCAGTTGAACTTATTACTGATTTTTTTAACCCACTTTATTAAGGCTTAAGTTCATCTTTATATGTAATTTCAATATTACTTCTACTTAAGTGCAAACTGGTTGTAATGTTTTCAAACAATTAACTGCATGTTATTGAACAAATGTATTCGAGTTTACATTTACAGAATATATAAATTAGTTTACCTTAAGAGTGCTTAATTAGGGCTTCAGTACATCTGCTGAAGCGATTATGAAATTACATGTATTCTCTTTGAAATATGGGAAAAGCGTGATGCCGAATTGCATTTATTAAACTAAAACTTACTTGTTTTTATTCAAATGTAGTATAAAATACTAATACGATTGCACTTAATCGGTAATTAAGTACTTTGTCAACACATCAAAATAAGTATAACTTCTTTAAATCATGACAAACAAGTATAAAACAATGACTTACATGTTCTTTAAATTAAACTGTGCACATTTTAAAATTGCAGTGATTTCATAAAACATATTGTGCTGTCAGAGTGAATGCATAGGTTTGCATTTCATTTAGTTTTTTCTCATCGTGTTTGGTGTGAAAGAGCACATTATTTATTTAGATTGTATGTAAAGATGCTTGTTAATGAAGCATCCATGACATTTCATGAAATGCATTATTTAATTTAGCAGTTTTTAAATGTTTGAAATGATTAAAGGCTTAAATTCAGGAAGATAATTCTGTATGTGATTTGAGGGATTGTAGTGTTAGTTACTTGCGTCCCTTCCAGACGTCCAGCCAGCTGGATTGTGCCACCGCACACTCACTGCGAGACTCGACGGCTTTCTGGCGCGGCCCTGATGACGTCTGCTTCTTTCTGCTCACTCGGATAGTTGCAGCCCTGCAGACCAAGAAATCAAGACGGTTTAAGATCTCGCCAGTGACTGGGCACGTTGTTACAGGTCATCAGTTCATGGAAGATGTAGATGAGTTTGTTCTTCATCAGATTTACATCATTACAGCAGTGTCTCAGCAATGGATGCTCTGCAGTGAATGGGTGCCGTCAGAATGAGAGTCTGATAAAAACATCACAACACTCCAGTCCATCAGTTAACATCTGGAGACTAAATAAATAAATCCAAAATCCAGCCACATATTTGTTTATCAGTAAACGATTTATTTAGTGTAAATGATGCTTGATCTGTGTATATTTCTCCACAATTCAGACCAGAACCACATTTTCACTGGAGGACGCGTTGTTATGGATTATGGACTCGTATATTAGTTAAAAACGTCTTAATGCTGGATTTGTTTCAGCTTTTGTCTTCTCTAGATGTGAACTGATGGACTGTGTATTATTGTGATTTTTTTATCAGACTCTCATTCTGACGGCACCCATTCACTGCAGAGCATCCATTGCTGAGACACTGATGCAATCACTCATTTATCCAAATCTAATGAAGAAACAAACTCATCTACATCTTGGATGACCTGAGGATGTGTTAAAATTGTCATTTTTGGAGAAATATTATTTTATTTTCATTATGCTAAAAATTTTAATGGTAGGCAAAATTTTATTTCTTACTTGATTTAGGGGTAAAACATTCCCTTGGCAGAGCCATGATCATTTTTCTGAGGTGTAATCATATTGTACCTTGGTTTTTTGGGTCTGTCAGGTTTGTTCTGAAGATCCTTTGATTGGGGAACTTGATGGATCTCTCCATTGGTGCAAATTTCTGTCTGAACATCCATCACCGGATGTGTGAAACTACAAGGAAGAATATAAACGCAGTAGTAACCACAGCCTAACACATTGTTTTAAACTCAATTCCTGGAGGGCCACAGCTCTGCAGAGTTTAGCTCTAACCCTAATCAAACACACCTGATCCAACTGATCCCAATCAAGCTCTTCAGGATCTCTAGAAACGTCCAAACAGGTGTGTTTGAGCTAAACTCTGCAGAGCTGTGCTCTACAGGAACTGAGTTTGAGAGCAGTGGCCTCACAGGTTCAGTCAAGAAACACGCAAGATGCAATCACAGTTAAACGACGCATTACCTGTCGTTGTTTGAATCGTGGTGATCATTACTGAGCAGGTCTGGAGTCACAGGGCACTCATCAGAAAACACTGCATCTGGAGATGGACTGGTGCTAATGGAGAGCGACTCTGGCCGTGGAGGTGTTTCACTGCAGCTGGTTTTAACATGTTGAGGATCCGGGGGTTCAGAGATGGAACGCAGCTGTCTAGATGAATCCTCCACACTAACTTCAGGTCTGATATCCGTTTCTACTGAGAAAAACAGCAGTCATCACCTTTAGTAAAGGCTTGTCTTTTTGTGTTCGTGAGCAGTAGATGTCCTTTCAAGCCAAAGTGACAGACACCCAAACTACTAAAAATAATAATTCACCCAAATCTGAAGATTATATCATCACAAACATTAATGTTATTCCAAGGCCAAAAAGTGAAATACTGAACATTTTTCTCCTGGCTTTTTCTTATTTCTGTCATACTCCGAAATATAAAAAAATATGTGTTAATTAAAAAAAGCGTAGGTGATTTGGTTAAAATACCTTTTATGTTATGCATTTTGAAAGTCTTCACATCCCGGCAGCAATCATTCGGTTAAGTGATCTATCTCTATTAATATTTGAAGAGCTCTTTTCCAAAACGCTATAAATCCATTTTAATAGTTTTCATGAAAATGACACTTTTTTACCTAGACCCATACATTTTGTTAATATTCAATTGATCCTGTTAAAATGGTCTGTTGGCTCAGTCTGAACATGTTAAACAGTGATTGTTAAATGAAACAACAATATTGTCGATTATAAATGCAAAGTTTTTTTATTTATTTTTATTTTTTTATGCTACAAATCCATCCTTTTTTTTTATGTTGGTTTATGTCTTTAAAAAAAAAGAGAACATGCAACATATGACATCAGGGACTCATACTATAAACCGGTCGCACCAGCCTTGTGTTGATGTAACGTCGTTTATGCGTTTTGGAAAAGAGCTCTTCATTTATATCATCTGTGCAAGGCGTAGGACTATAAAGTGTTCGTCCAATCACATCTCTCGGTCCGAGGGCTCTGATTCGCTGACAGGCAGGTAAGACAGCGTATGTATTTGCATACCTCCTGTTCACACAGACGTGATTCGTCATCAGCGCGTTCATTACACTACTGCAGAGCGAGCGGGTATGGAAGAGTTATTATTGTAATATCATGTGCTCTGTACTGTAATGTTTTCTCAGCGGTGAACGAGACATGAGTCAGTGTTAGTGTCGTCTCTCATGGTGTCGCTGGTTAGCCTCGGCTCCGTCTGTGTTTTAGAGACTGATTTGCAGCGAGGGTGGGATCTTAGCCTCTCTGAAATCACCTACACCACCTTTATTTTAATAAAGTGAACCGTGCTCCATATTCAACGTCTTTTCAACTCAATACAACCGCTTTGAACAGTCAATGATTATCTCATCATTACTTTCAGAATTACCGTGTCGGGTTACAAGACATGCAATAACTGACGATGAATATACATATTGACTTAACATTGAATATTGACTTTAATTTCCTTCCACAACGCTACTGTATGTGTTGAGTCATATTGACCACTTTAATAGCGTTTCATATATTTAATGTACTGTATAAGCACGGTTAACTACACTGCATGCCAATAAGAAGTGCATGTGCTTAATTGTATTGAATGTGTGTTTTTGGTGTACTTCAAATCTTTAAAAAATTATGATTTGCATATCATAAAATATTAATGCATAACAGGCCACTTAAGTGTATATAAAGACTGTAACTTCAGGACTATCTCTTAATGCACTTTTAAAAAGTGCACTTTGTAATAATGTCAAATTAGAAGTTAAACAAGTACATTTTAATGATTTTTGTGTCATGCTCTAAAGAATACACTTATTTTGATGTGTTGACTAACATTTTGAAAGCACATGTAAAGTACTTGATTATAATTTCAACTGTAGTGTGCTATGTGATATTACACTTAAAGTTTATATATATATATATATATATATATATATATATATATATATATATATATATTAAATGTACTAAAATACAACTGTGTGCTTATATTTAAATACATGCAGTACAGGTTTCTATAGAAATGACAAAGTCAATTTTTGTTTATCATAAATGCTTGTCTGTACACACTTTAACCATATTACAAATATAAGTAATTATGAAATGACATATAAAGATGTACTTCAGTACTTAAAGTACGCTACTTGTTTTGTCAGGTGAAATTGTAATGTTCATTTGTGGCTGAACGTCTCTTTTCAGTGATTTTGCACATCTGTTTAGCCTGACTTTATTTATACACAACACAACATGCAAGAAACTAAACGATCCTGTTTGCAAAGTGAACACTTGTAAACACGGCATAGAATAGAGAATAGAGTATCAGAATCTGTGGCTTTTAATTAGCTCACTATAAAGATCACTCTTGAATTCGTTCACTATCTGCAGGTTATATCGTTACGCCAGTAGACGTGATAAAAATACTTTTGTCTGAGTTTAAGTTTAAAACTTTAACATGGATATTTCTGAAAGTTACAAACATCCGATTTGAAACCGAAATTACCCCGTGAGTATTTTTATTCATATTTGATGTGCTCCACAAATCTCAATTCTATTTGAGAGCGGTAAAGGTCTTGTTTTAGCTTGATAGAAATGCTTTTGTTTTATTATGACAATAACCATAAGCACGTCATACAGTGACTAAAGAAGGAGATGCATGTCTTTAACTGGATTATCAGGTTTCAATTCTATCAAGAATGAAATAGTGCAGCTTGTGATCACCGTGCAACCGGACTGATATTGTTAAATATCGTCAAATATTGACAAAATCTTGGTGGGCAGTTAATATACAAGGTGTATATACAATAGTTAATATAGCAGTTAATATACAAGTATACTTCTCCAAATAACAAACTAGTTAACTAATACACAGCCATAAAAATACACATGTCTCCTATTCAATGTATTCTCAGTTTTGCATTTCATTTCTAGTTTGTGTGCTATTATAACTTATGCATCGTGTATTACAAACACTGTTAGCGCGTATGGTATATTGACATTTGGATAAACGTGTCTACTAAATCAATGCATGTAAATGTGGTATTTTATGGCTTTATATTTAAATTAATTTCCAGATTAGTTTATTTGTTTTTACACTTGGATATTGTGGGTCACATGTGTACAAGTAGACGTTTATGTGTCTTTTATAGGCATACAAAAAACATTCTACACAAACTTTATACATTACATTATTACATTTACAAAATAAAAGAGAAACAATATTTTAAGTATTACTGTATTCTGGGTCATCAAGGAGGATGATGGATATGTGGATAAATATATGACTGATGTTATAGTAAAGAAAACATAATACCGTCAGATTTCGTCTGTGTATCAGCTGTGACATCTGGACAAGGCACCTGGACATCTCTGTAAGATATATATATATATGAGTATAGTTTAAATGTCTTTCTCTATTGTATTAAAGAAGGCATCTTGTGTTGTGATTCAATCAGACACCGCTGAACTCTCACCTTTCACTAGATGACCGCCGTCCTACACCTGCTCCACGTAAATATCTGGATCGTGGCTTCGGCACGGGTATGATATCAGGAGGATCAGACACAGACATCTGCAGAAAACAAGTATAATGCGTGAGTAATGCAACTAACGTCAAGAACGCAAACATCGAGTTTAACAAGAATCCACTGCCTTTGAGATGCATCGAAGCATACGTGACACGTTCATTTAACTCTGGCACAGTTTCAATGAGACGAGGGAACATGTATAATGCAGTGTTTTCAGTTATTGAAGAGTGCATATGATGTTTCTGTCCTGATGCACTTTCTACTCTATACTACAGAGAAACTAACGCTTGTTCAATGTAGACATGGATTTATGACAAACACAGCATAACATTTGAACTGAGATTTAATTGAATTTATTCAATCTTCTGACAAACTCCAGTCAAACCTGTGTGTTTTTACCCCATTATTTCATGTCATTTTACTTATGAATAGTGTAAGTGTATCTCTATATTGTTTGGTATTTCATATTTTTTGAATATTCTCAGTTGCATTGTTTAATGCATTTCAAGTGCAATGCACGATTATGTTAATGTTTAATGTGATGTAATTAAATTATCCACCACAATAGGGAAATAGAAGATGACAGAAAATATAATATTAAACAGGCTATAGCAATTATGAGGGAATAAATCACAAATCATCCTTCAGTCTTTAAGTTCCTACAGTAAGTTTATGGTTTTATAGTGACACTGTTTGTCTGTTATAGCACCTCCTTTTGTTTAAACGACATACACTTCCTCACAGCCTGTTTATGAATCTGAGAATATAAACACTCGTTTATACGACACATTATTCATACAATATAACCAAAAACAGTATTAGCGCCACCAATAGTCTGAGTCACGTGACACTTCCAGGTTTGGTCTGTATAGACTCCATGTGTGCTCTTATTGTTATGTAATATTACCACTCAAATCCTAATAATCCATACAGTTTCTATAGCAGGCGACTGAAGATGTGTTATATATCTCGACTCATAAACGAGCTAATGTCACTGCTGTTTTATGAAAATCAGTCGTTAAATAAATATAAATAGCATATCCATAAGTGCGACTACAGAACGTACCTTGATGATGTTCTTCTTGAAGAATGCAGACGTGCTCGCGAGTCTTACCGGTTTCTCCGCTCGCGCACGCGCGCGCTCACATGGGCTGGGTTAAAACCAGGTGAACTTTAAACCTAGTCAAGAGCTCAACGACTGACACGTGACCGGTGAAATGAAAGATAAACACGTCATAAGGAGCCCTTGAAGGTATTTGACTTTTAGTCCAGTCGCTCTAAATCATGCTATAGTCATTTATGACTAAGAGTCTTTATATTTTTCACTTTACCTTTTTTTTTACTTGCTCACAATTGTTGCTAGATGCAAATTAAAGTTATTTTAAAATCCATAATTTATCCAAAAGTTGTAAATTCATGTCAAGGCCAAGGAGTGGTGCTGTCACAACTTCAGACATTATTAAATCATGTTTATTTGATCAACTCTTATCTCTTTTTTCCATAACTCTGTCACACATGAGGATTTTACAACTTCAGAAAAACAATTTCATTTCAATCATGTTAGTTTATAAAGTCTCATACACACTGACAGTACATGAGGAAAGCGGTGTTTTGATTCTAGTGTGGTCATTTGAATATCTAGCTGTAGAATATTTGATGATTTTCTGCTGTTTAAAGTGAAGCTGCAGCTCTATAAGTGTTCACAGTAAACACTTTGCTGAGTTTGCTTGTGTGGATTTTCTCGTTTGTCACCATACTTGGATAAACAGGCTTCTCTGGTTTAAGTGATGATGGTACGAGTGCACACAGCCTGTATCAGTCGATTCATGCTTTCATAGGCAGTGTTAAAGATATTACTTATTAATGTTACTTTAAAATCCATGCACTTACTATATTTACTTCTATATTGAAGATGAACGAGTTCTGACGTGATTTAAGACTGTTTAATAAGTATAAACCATACACACTGAGAAAAATGAAACTAATTTGTATTAAGGTAAGTGGTTGCAAAGTATTTATTTTAGCTAAATACAGTTTTTTTTATTGCAAGTTAGTTAACTAAATGTGTTATTTAAATGTAGCTAAAATAAATTGATTGCAACCACTTACCTTAATGTTTTTTGTAAATTCAGTGAATGATTTTTTGGAGTGCAATGTGGTTTATTATATCAATTTTATCTAATGCACATCATAAACTATCAATAAACAATATTTTTAAATAATTAAATTATAATGCTAATGTTAATGAACTGAACCTTACTGTAAAAATTTAACATTTTGTTACATTTCGGATACAATAAAATCAAATACAAAATAAATATAAGTTGTACATAATTAAATGACTACAGAACCTTCATTAGAGGCAATCTAAATAGTCAAAAATAGAGTATAATATACCATAAATACTGTATATTAACATAGAACTTCTACCTTGAAACATTTGAACAAAATCAGTCACTGCAATTATGCAAACATTTTCAGTGATTTTTCAACAATGTCATGAAAGAAAACAATTAAAAATGATCAGACGAATAGTGATTTAAATTTCAGTCTGTTTCTCACACTACACGTGTCACATCGATTACTTAAAAACCTTTGGAGATTAAAGGAACAGTTGACTCAAAAATTAAAATGAGCTGAGTTTACTCCCCGTCTCAGGTCATCTGAGATGTAGATGAGTTTGTTTCTTCATCAGATTTGGAGAAATGTAGCATTGCATCAGTGTCTCAGCAATGCAGTGGATGGGTGCCGTCAGAATGAGAGTTTGATAAAAACATCACAATAATCCACACCACTCCAGTCCATCAGTTAACATCAAGAGAAGACAAAAGCTGAAACTAATCCATCATTAAGACGTTTTAACTTAAACCTTTGCTTCTGGATTATTAAATCCAGCTAAAACACGCGTCCTCCAGTGGAAAAGTCATTTAGTCTGAATCAGGAGAGAAATCTGCACAGATCGAGCATTATAAAAACAGTCTAAAACAGCTCTAAATACAAATGTGACCCTGGACCACAAAACCAGTCATAACTCGCTGGGGTACATTTATTTTACCAATTGCCAAATTTATACATCATCTGAAAGCTGGGTCAATAAATCAAATATTTCCATTTATGCCAAAAATATTAAGATATGGTAAAAATCATGTTCCATGATAGGACAATATTTGGCTGAGATGTAAATATCCTACTGTAAATCTGGAATCTGAGGGTGCAAAATGTAATTTTTGATCAGTAAATGCATTGCTAAGAAAATCATCTTTTGAAAAGTTGTTCAAATGAAGCTCTTAGCAATGCATATTACTAATCAGAAATTACGTTGATATATTTACACCCTAGGATTCCAGATTTACTAAATATATTAATGGAACATCCGATTTTTGGCTTAAAAAATCAATAATTTTGACCCATACAATGAAATATTTTTGGCTATTCAGCTACAAACATACCCCAGATGATGTTAAGACTGGTTTAGTGCTCCAGGGACACACGTGTGTGGATTTTGATGTGAGAGACAACAGGAGACCCATATGGAGCTTTCCACTTGGAGGAAGCGTTATTATGGATTATGATATTTTATCCAGAAGCAAAGGATTTAAGTTAAAACATCTTAATGCTGGATAGGTTTCTGACGAACACACAGCTTTTGTCTTCTCCAGATGTGAACTGGATGTTTTGATCAGACTCTCATTCTGACGGCACCCATCCACTGCAGAGCATCCATTGCTGAGACACTGATGTAGATTCTTCAAATCTGTTCCCATGAATAGACAAACTCATCTGTTGATCAGTTTAATTGGTCTGTACTGAGACAGCAAGCACCAATAACAGTCGTGAATGTTTGTAATAAGTACTACTTTAAGTGAACTGGAGTCTCTGACAGTGGACGAAGCCCACAGGACTTGTTCTCTTCACATGTTCCTCCACTCTGTTTGATGTCCCGTAAGACCAGCGACTCACTCTGCGTCTGCTCTTTAAGACTTCGACTTTTCTTTTCCCTGTAAGATTGAACAGATTGAAAGCGAGTCTGAAACAGAAAGCTCATCATGGATACAGCTCTGAGACTTTACCCGTTCTCCTCCACGTCCTCAATGGTATCGGGCAGAGGAACGTTGAGGGTTTCTGGAAGAAAAAAGGCTATGAATCCAGCGATCACAGCGGATCCTCCGTATACAATGCTAGGCAGAGCCGGCAGGATCTCATCCAGGATCAGGACCGCGGGAGCAGCCATGGATCCGATTCTGGCCATCGTGGAGACAAAGCCCATGCCGGTCTGTCTGTGGAGCAAGCATGGAAACTCTCATCATGTGAGGTAGAAACATGAGCATTGCTATTCCTCCTTACTCTGGGAATATAAAGTACAATATCCCTAATGCTTGGAGACTTAAACAGATTTAGCTTCCATGTACAGTAACATGTCTTCCTCTCTTTGTTTTATTTCTGGTACCACTTTATATCATGGTTCTATTATTGACAGTTGAATTCATAAAGTACATGAATACGTTGAGTTTCTTTCTAGTTGAACACAAAATAATATATTTTTGAAGAATGTTGGTATTTTAATAGTTCTGGTTCCCAAAGGCTTCCACAGTATTTTTCTCCATACGATGAAAGTCAATGGCACCTGTTTGGTTCTCAACATTCTTCAGAATATCTTCCTTTGTGTTCAACAGAATAAAGAAACTCATACGGCATTGGGACAATATGAGGGTGAGTAAATGTGACCCTCTCGGTGAAATCCAGGCTAAAATCTCAATCTAATTATGAGATAACAAGCATCAAAGTTTGATTTCTACCATTAATTTCAATCTTTGACATGGCCTTACTCAGTCCATTTTAAAGATATGAAGGTTAAACTTACACAGAATGCTCTTTACCTTATGAAGGATGAGTTTATGTAGAAAACAGCAAATCACAAAAAATCGACTTTAGCTGGGTTTTCACAGAGAGGGTCACAAATGATGACAGAATTTTCATTTTGGGGCGAACTATCCCTATATTTCATGCTTGTTCATAATACAGGAACTCATTTGAACTCGTACAACTTGAAATATTAATTTCTACATACATTAATAACAGTTCTGTCCATGTTAGTAAATTCCTCCGAATAGATTTTATATGAAACATTAGGCATGCTAGGTATTTTTAAGGCAGCGTAAAAATAGCACAAAAGCACAATAATATAAGTGCAAAGAGGATATTTTTTAGTTATATATATAATATTTAAACTAAGTGCAAATAGCTATATATTCTATTTTCACTGTTAAAATAGTAAGATTTTCTGCTATTTATACTATTTATTGAAAAGAGTGGAAATTATCTGCACCTCAGTATTGTAGTACATTATACGCGATAATAACATATTGAGTGTAAATTATAGTTTTAATTCAAATTATTAAATGGATTCCACCTTATTGTGACAATAAAGCCTTCTCTACACCTACCCCAATCCTATACCCAATACCTTCTTTTCAACTTTTGGATTATTTCCTTCATTTTAATTGAAAATAAATGCCTTTCCGATGCGATATGAGATTTGAAAAGGGAGAAAAAATGTCCGGTAAAAGGCGGACTCGAGCGTGTCAAAAAGTGTGTTCCTTCCCATCTACACCGCTGACACTGATGCAGAATCAGTGTTGAACCCAATCACACGTTAGTTTTTGGCATTGAAAGGTCTGCAGGCTGTAGCTGGGGTTTACGGAGCCCGGTGAAGGCTGTACCGTGGGCCTTGTTTGAAATCATGTAAATAACACAAATAAATAAATAGAACAAAAATATGTTTTCGTTTTTTCAAGTTTGTAGGTGTCCAGGTACAGAAACCGAATAATCAAATGTTCAATATGATTGCATAGTCTTCACTATATAAACGAAATATAGATTAATTCTTGTTAATTCAGTGATTTTCCCTCGTTTCATTTCTTGGATTACCGACAGCAGCTAGTAAATTAGGCACGGTCACTTTAAGAGGCAATACATCCAATATAATGATGCACATCTGATTTCTCTCTCAACTGTTCACTTAAGACATACCCAGCAGGTTTTTTTGAGGATGCTTCGACATCATGGTGTATGTATTTGTGGGTTCACAGCGCGCGAGTGAATGTATTCAAACAAGTCCTAATGCTTTGATTTGTTGCTGTGTTTAGTAATTCTGAATGGATCTGTAGAGCATCTGAACTGAATTAAGCTGTTTTTGTGTTTGCATGTTTAAGCTGGCGAGGTGTATTTGTTCGTAGGATGCGAACTCGGTTGTTTAATGTTTAACTCTTTTTGGCAAGGCTTAAAAACACATGCAATTGATAAGCTTTCATGACGATGCACAGCAGTGCATCTTTTTTAATTCACTAGAACAGTAAAGATTTTTAGCTGAAACTGTGCTTCTTGGTGATTTTATAAAATGCAAGTCAGTGGCTGCTGTCACTTTAAGAGTCAAAAAAGCATATCAGGCAACACAAAATGAATCCATGTTGCTCCTGACGAAATGTCTTATGAAGTGAAACGATCAGTCTGTGCAAGAAACTGAACATTAATTACCACATCATTACCTGTGATACTGAGTCTCAGGCAAACGGGGACGTTTGATTCTTTTCTTTTTATAACCGAATGCATTGTTTATCTATTTTCATGGGTCTGATCTGGTTAGATTCATTGGGAAATGCCTCATACAGCTTCAGACCGATTTCTATCATGTCTTCTACAGTTTGTTTCTTCTGACCTGATGACAGTAGGGTAAAGCTCTCCAGTGAATAGGTAGATACAAGTAAATGACGCTGATGTAAAGCCCTTTCCGATAACAGCGAGTGCTGTCCTTGTGATCTGCATATCTGCAATGACACACAGCATAAGTACCAGTCAGTATGAATCAGTCGTTAAGATGCATGATGATGGCATCATAATTAAGTCTTACCTTTAGGAACAAGAATGTTGGCAAATATTACAGCCGCTGAAATGAGGAGACATGTGCCTTGGGTCGTGCGTCGACCCAGAAAGCTCAGCATCAGAAGAGCGACCAGTTTAGCGGGAAAATCTACCGCCCCAAAGATGATCTGCATCAGATAGATGTTCACCCCGAACTTCTGCAGGTCCATGGCCAGACCATAATACGCAAAACTCGTCGAAAACCTGAGGAAGATCAACAGAGCATGCATAACACAGCCCTGCATCTGGAAACAATCTCGAACACTTTATGTATAATGCATTATAAATGTAGTTTAGTGTATTAATTATGGCTTGTAATGCACTTTATAATGCACTGTAACATCTCATGAATAATTGTAACCACAGTTAATACATTATAACACTTATCAATTCAGTGTTACACTATGCATCTTAAATTTGGTTATAATTATTTACAACAAGATATAATGCACTACAACACACATTATGAATAAATATAATGCGTTATACCCTTTAATAACCCTTCATAATGCATTATACATTAAAGGCCTTGTTACCAAAAATGTTGATTTCCAAAGAAGGCGTAATATTACCAAATTTGTTAATAAGTTAAGAAACATTTCACCACTTTTTTTTCATTAGAGTTAAGATTTTTCAAATTGTATTTATGTATCCGCTTTAATGGATTTTAAAAATAACAAAAGCAGTCAAAATATATGGTTTTAATTGCACATAGAATTATAAAAAAATTATAATTTAACTTGTAAAGAGCAGAACTTTTTTCAAAGGAATGGAAAATGTTCAAATACTCCTTTTAATGTCCGAGAACTTTACATAAATACATTTACGTTTATTATTTATTATTTTTGCTGATTAAGCAATACAATACAAGACTTCACTGCACAGACGTCAAAAGCTAAAATGCTACAAAATGCATGATATGTTGTGGAAAAACATCATTTGCTCTAGCAAAACCCCCCAAATTAGTAAGAAACAAGTGTTGTATTTTAGTGTTGATGCAGCATAGTAAATGAATTAATATTGAAGCACAATACAAGTTGAGTACAGACAGAAAGTGATCCTCACCAGACCACCATAAGGCACATGGATATCTTCCTCATCGTAGGAGTTTTTAGGAGATCAAACGCAGTGTAAACGCTCTTACTGGACTGGATCTCTTTCTGCATGTGTGACTCCAGCACCTAAACATGAAGATGTGATGTATGATATGAGTATGTGAGGATGTGAACTGTTGCTATAGGCTGATGTGAAACCTCTAAAGTGATCTTCTCGGTCATCTCGGGCTTGCCGTTGATTTTAGCCACACGGTGGAGATGCTTCAGTGCTTCCTCAGAGCGGCCGTTCAGCACCAGCCAGCGAGACGATTCAGAGTACCACCTTTGACATGGAGACATTTCTGTAGCGGTTATTGTGTGCTGCATTCGGTCTTTACTAGCTGCAGAATTTCAATAGATCTAAATAGTCTAAGAATCAATACAATCACATTGTCTATACAGGCTGAAAAATGATCAAAGACTCATATGACCTCTTGTTTAAAGATGGCTTCTGTTGAGTTTTTCAAAACTCTGTAGTGTTTTTTCAGAACATCAACATGACTCCATTTAATAATCACTTAATAATCAGTAAGATATTCATTATTCTCCAGCATCCGTATTGCTGCTATGTATCTAACCTGTTTGCACATCCCTGCTTATATATTATTATTTATTAAGTCTACAGTATACTGTCCAGCACATTTGATCTTATATTTTAATTTTTTACTTCATTTTTTTATATATATATATTTTTTCATACCTATATTATGTATATTCTCTTGTGTTTGTGTTACATATAATTGCACTGTCCATGGAGCGGACCTGACTTACTGATTATATTGTGTATAATTGTGTATATGACGAATTCAAATCTTGAATCTTCCTTTTTCATATCATTGTGATGCCAAGCCAGCAGAGGGAGTCCTTCCCCCGAGTACTGACTGTGGTCCGCTCCTTCTGCCTCGTCTACACTCATTTCCAGTCTGGTAGCTTTATAGCTAGAGACTGTGCTTGTGCTCATTGTGAAGTATTGTCAGTGTACCTGCCTTACCGAGTTAATTCTGCCAGCATGCTCTGTGTATGATTCTGCCTGTTTATTGATTACCTGATCGGACTGGTGTTTGCGCTTGGACCTGTTGCATGCCTGCTCACTATTGTCTTTTGCATTAACCCTTTGTATGTTGACGGATTGGACTGCTACTTTGGTTTTGACCCTCTGCCTGTCTTCCCGTACCTTTCTATTGCAGCTGCTCTTAATAAAATCCCATATATGGATTCTAATGCCTCAACATCCTCGTTACATGTATGCCTTTTATCATCTATCTGTCTTATTAGACTATTTCTGTAAGGCAAATGGGTCTTGAGTGAAAAAAAACAACAACGACTGATTGAAAAGCTAGATTTACCATTATTGCCTGAGATTAAATAAACAATTAATGTATTAAACATAGTTAAATTGTCAGGAATATACGGTTTATTAATATTTTCCACGTGAGGTTAATTTTTAGTTAAGCCTTTATTATAATAACATTCGTCACTGCTGTAACATTCATGCATTAATGTAATCAACATATTCTTAATGCAATTAAAGATTACTAGTATGACAGCAGCTTGATTGGCTTTCACATATGGGATGGAATTTCTCACTGCAGTAAGCGTTTTTGTGAATTATGAAGTTAAAAACGTCTTAATGCTGGATTTGTTGGACTGGAGTGGTGTGGATTATGGTGATGTTTATCAGACTCTCATTCTGACGGCACCCATTCACTGCAGAGCACACATTACTGAGACACACTTCTCCAAATCTGATGAAGACACAAACTCATCTACAGCTCACATGGCACGAGGGTGAGTGAATTTCAGAATATTTTAATTTTTGGGTGGAATATTCCTCAGCGTTAGGTTTAGCGTAGACGGTACTTTATTTTCAAATGCAATCGAGCATTAACCTTTTATCACCACTCACCTGATATTACATTTCTGAGCTACTAAAAAATGCACAACAATAAAACACTGCCAGATTCACCGTTCACGTTCATCTCTTTTGGTTAAAACTGAATGCTCACTTGGTTTTATTCACTTTGAAAGTCTCATGAAATGTGCAGAAAGCAGCATAATATCATTTTGTGAAATGGCTTGTTTATTCAATGAGCCTGGGTTGTTCAGATCATACGCACCTGGCATCAGTGGCATACATCAGTAACACAGAATATCATGATTACGTTTTATTCACTACCAAAGAGTGTAATCTCATACCAGCTGTAGAAGAAGAAGATAAAGAAAGGAAGACAGACGGCCACTTGTATTTTGCGCCAGTCCTTTAGACTGTATGCCACTCCAGCTAGAATCATCTGACCAAACGTGAAGAAGAAAGATGATAAGGTGCCCACCAGCGTCCGAGCCTTGGTAGGAATCCACTCCACCTCTAGACAGACACAAACATTTCAAGTCACATGTATTTCTATAGGCCGGCGCTACCGTTTAATGCAGCTTCACCAAAAAAAAATAATAATAATGTGGCAAAAGTCATTCGTTTCAGCTCTATTGAAGATAATAATGTCATTTTTCAATTATAATCCATTTAGTTCAATGTTTTTTCAGTTTAATAACTGTTACAGTGTTGCCAAATTCATCCATATCAACTGTAAGGCATCTCTACAGAAGACAACAGCATCATTATTCAACTCAATTTAGCTTTATTCTCATCTGACCGTGTCAGTGAAGCGATATTTTCCAAATATTGTCTTTTAAACACTTACCTTCATATTTTTTTCTTTAAAGTAAAATTACATACACTATATTGCCAAAAGTATTCGCACCCCTTCTAATGAAAGGTTTGACTACTTTAGTAATTTACATGAGTATGAATCTTAATGTTGAAGCATATAATGATATTCTAGGGAATGTAATGTTATATCAACAGTTTGGACTCTTTTCTATTCTAACATGACAGTGTCTCTGTGTATAAGACAAGAATCAAAGAGAAATGATGATTCAGTCAGTGTGGAAGAACTTGACTGGTCTGCAGAAAGCAGCTGAACACCTCTGGTGTGACTTTAAATGAGCCACAAACTCATCACCAAACACTAATGACTTGTACATTCATTATATGGACAAAAGTACTGGCACCCCTTCTTTAGAAGAGAAAAAGTCACTTCGGCAACAAAGATGGAAACATAATTAATGTACTTAAAAAATGGTATTTCCGCCTCTGTTGCACCAGTTTTGAAGTGTATGAAATGACTATATCCCATATGTACAAGTCATTGGTGTTTGGTGATGAGTTTGTGGCTCATTTAAAGTCACACCAGAGGTGTTCAGCTGGGATTAGACCAGTCAAGTTCTTCCACACTGACTGAATCATCATTTCTCTTTGATTCTTGTCTTATACACAGAGACACTGTCATGTTAGAATAGAAAAGAGTCCAATCTGTTGATATACAATTAGATTCCTAGAATATCATATGCTTAAACATTAAGATTAGTACTCATGGAAATTACTAAAGTAGTCAAACCTTTCATTAGAAGGGGTGCCAATACTTTTGGCAATATAGTGTATGTAAACACATTCATAGTAATTGACTTTAAAAATCATTGTTCTTATCTATTTCCATAGTTTTCCCCCTATGTGAATCATTTAGTATGTTGTATGAACCAGTCCGTTCCTGTAGAGATAGTGAAGAGAGACACTCACTGAGCGAGACGGCGTTGAGAATAACTCCGGACACGGACATCCCTGTCAGGAATCTGAGGATGCAGTAAACCACGTAAGACGGAGAGAGAGCCGTGAATGTGCCCAAGACAGCGAGCTGAAAATACGACCAAATCAGCATGGACTTTCTCCCAAACCTAGGAGAATATAGAGTACAGAAATAATGATTCGGACACATATCCACCATTTCAAAACTCTGCTGTCATGTTTTTGTAATCCATTAAATGAATGCATGAGTGAATGTTGGGATGTAGTGCAGATAATCACAGCTATAAATCCATGTCTAGATTTCATGCTGTAATAACATCATACAGTAATGCAGTCTGTAGTCTATTATTTCTGTTCATAATTTGAATTAGATTTGATTTTTACATACAACTTCATGTTGCCTCCCATCATTTGCAGTAAGTGAAAAGCTGAATAGATCGGTTGCTTTACAATGAGGTATGTACTGGATAATATTAATGTTTAAAAGTATAAAGTCTGCATTGATTTTGTAGATTATTGCATGTTGTAGATGTTTGGCTCATGTGTAAGCACCTCATAAATTGATTTTCTTTTGTGTGATTTCTGAACGCGTGAGAGAATAAAAATCAGACAACTGTATTACTAAAATCATTGCTAGAGCTACAATTATCATTTATAAATAATACAATTCAATTATTTATTTACTGCTATATTTGATTAAAGTTATATTTTGACCTATATAGAAGTTTTATTATTTTTATTATTTTTAATAATAATAAAAAATTGTTTTTTAGTGTTTTACTTTCATAATATTTGAGAGAGGGAGGTATAACAATACAATCTGCTCAAGGCAGAGACATGCAGACATTAATACCACATCAGGCATTTAAAATACATTTAAGCTCAATAAATTAATTGTCCAATTATAAACTTTTAATGGCGATGGGAGATTATCAAATTAATCCCTCTTTTGCATCAGTTATTATTTTTCTATTTAATTTAATTCTCATTTTGCATCCTGCATATTACCAACAACTATAAAAAAAGCATTTCCTAGTCTTGTCAAATAGTCGCATTGCTACTAGATTGAATCAAGATCATTAGTTTCCATTTGAAAGCAGCTAAATATATGCAACATTGTGGCATTTTGCTGTAAAAACAACTGCTGGCATATGTTTGAAATGCACTGATTCGTGTCCTCACATGTGTGCTAGTGAAACACAATCAGACACATTGTTTATCGAATCTTGTTACTGTCCAAAAAGCCATATATGTGAATGTGTTTTGTGTAATGGTGTTATAATGACAGCGCAAACAGATGCATTACTTGTCAGATAGCCCTCCAAATATAATGGCACCAGTCAGCACTCCTCCCATGTAAATGGTCTGGCTCATCTGTTTGAGAGGACGGAGGGTACAAACCAAATCCCACTGTGACAAATAAGAGAAAAGCATCACTGCAGTGCTTCGGATGAGGGTTGTACATTAACAGAAGCATATACGCATCAAGTTAAGATAAAACACCCCTGATTCGGAAAGGCACAGATTCTCAAAAAAACAAAAACAAACCTCTTTCCAGAGATTGGTCAGCATAATCCCTCCAATTTATATAATTCTCTAATTTACTCATCAATCTGTATGATTTTTGTTCTGTTAAAATGAGAAATAAATGGAGGAAGGAATCATTTGATGCTCTCACGCTTACCTTAGGTGACGTATGGCAAAAACTCACAATATTACTTTATCTAAGAAACTCAATTTCATGCACATAAAGGTAACATTTTGTGGATAAAAGAAAGCACCTTTTGCGAACATAACCCCAGCATGTCACAAACCACGCAATCTGTGAAAAGTAAAGGCATTTTGACTTGCTAATTTAAAATGAAAGGTACAAAAAAAAAAAAAAATGTTCGTGTTGTGCATTATGTTCATTTTGCCCAGTAAAGTAAGTTAATGTAACCCGTGCTTATAATCCTGTGTAATTGATGGGATGAGATTAGAAGGCTCCACCTCGGCTGACTGAGGAGTAATGTGCTATTTTCAGACTCATAATTATATACACAATTGTAATGAGATGGAATATTTGAACTATTATGAAGTCACAAACCACAGTACTAATGTATCCCACTATCAAGATGCTTGGTACTTTTTTATATTGCCTTTTCCCTATAACGTGTTTTAGTAATCATCCTATTCGCAAGCTTAAATGCTCACAAATCATCGTTTTTAAATGAACCATTGCTTTATGTGGAAGTGGAGCTTCAAACCATTTTAGCACCCCCCCCCCACCCCCCCTAATGGGTGGTGTCATGTTAAAATATGTACTACGATATTTTATAATCAAAACTGTTCCTAATCTTGACAAAACACATATAGCTAGAAAGGTTTGAGTCTCAAGGCTCTAATATGGATATTGTGTGATAGAAGTAATAATGCAGAAAATGCATTACAAAGGCTATGAAGTTATTTGTGTGACCCAGTGGCTATTTCTGGTATAGCGCCTAAACTAAATCTAATCTCACTTTTTGTGATGTCAACTTCAAATTTGGAACATAACTAAAATCTAAGTTATGGCTTTTGATTTTATAGCAATCTTAGATTCCAAAACATTCTGTAAAATATTTGTATATAAAATAAAGCTATTTAGTAGGTCAACAAGAGACCAAGATCAGGTTTGTATCACAAGGTGTTAATGATCCACAAGCATTTCAGTTCAGATGCATTTTAAGGTCTGTGTTATTTGTATTTTCTCATTTAATATTATCTATTAATCGTAGGCCAAGTGTTGAAAAGCAGATTTTTTTACACTGAATTAGTTTAATTTTGAACTTACTTCTGACACTATAGATGAGATGAATTCAGTCTTGTCGTATGTCCAGCCCTCAGCACAAGCCTCTGTCTGGAGTTCAGTTGTATTTGTGTGGCTCGGTTGGTCTGTGAGTAAATGCCATTGAGCGTCGGTGTACCGGGTGCATCTGGACGGTGTGAGTGATGAATCCAGCGGGATAAACACGCGCAGGAGCGCCGCTGTGCTCTCGTTCAGCACCGCCGTGATGTTCGGGATGCGACAGTGATGCCCCGGGACACCGGCGGTGAAGTTATTGAGTAAGTTCTGGCTGGCCATCAGAAGTCCCGGGATGGACAGAAGAGTGACATGAATCAACTGAAAGCGTCCAAACCCGCCAACTTCATCCAGAAGATCCGCAAAACCCATGCTGGTGTACTTCTAGATGTCTAATCTCCTGTATTTCTAGATTTCTTCTCAGCTCAGCAGACTGACAACGACTGAAGTCTCCTCGATGTTTCGTAAAAATCACGCAAACAAGTTATTTAAGACTTTGAATTATTAATTTTGAGGTTAATGGTTGCCAAAAGAGTTTCTGATTTCTGAACGCAAAGCATTTTCCATACACAGAGCTGGAGTGAATTAAAAGTCACCCCCTCCATGACACACACACACACACGCACACACACACACACACACACACACACACACACACACACACACACACACACAGCAATAATGAAGTTTTAATCTGATTAAAATACCCCACACTGGAATTTTCATAAAGAGCTTGTGCAGAACAAATGACCTTGACAAAATAAGCCAGGTTTCATTTTTTTTCCTTTACTGTGTCTTTTTATATAAAAAGTGCACTTTAAAGATGAAATTGTGCTTAGAAATAGAAAGTAGAAATACCGTATCACTTTCAGGTAACAACTGTGTTTCAACATTGTACAAGATATTAAAGAAGCATGTTCATATACTAAACAGGTCTTTTCTTGTTCAGACACCCAAGGCCACATTCACAGGCATCTTATCTCACCACTATGAGTCCTCTTAAGTGTTCCTAGCTTTTAGCTGAAAGGTATATCACATTTGCTTAAAATATCACTCTCTCAGGCTATCCAATATTTAGAGTCTTCTTTGAAATGAATGATTTTGAACTTCATTTGGAACAAATCAGTGTCTCATCAATCGGATGCTCTGCAGTGGATGGGTGCCGTCAGAATGAGAGTCTGATAAAAACATCACAATAATCCACAGTCCATCAGTTAACATCTGGAGAAGACAAAAGAAACAAATCCATCACTAGGACATCTTTAACTTCATACAAGTCAAGTCAAGTCGAGCTTTATTGTCATTCCGCTACATGTGTGGACATACAGTGGAACGAAACATCATGCCTCACAGGACCACGGTGCTACACGAATACAGACATACAACAATGAAAAATAAAACAGTATAAACCTATACACACCTGACCAACTGTCAGATTTTGATGATAAATATACTGTGTATATATATGTTAACCTATACATAGACAAAAAAATACAAACTACACAAACTGTAGGAATGCTTCAAATGAATACTGTACATGTGCAGAGAGAAACATCGTAAGTCAAGCAGCTGGCTGGGGAACAGTGTAAGGTGGTTTGCATGAGCATGTAAACATACATATATTACTGAGTCTTTTGTGAGGTTATGTGCACACAGTAATGTGTGAGAAGTGTCTAGTGTGAATACAGGCGAGTGTGTTACTACAGGTGGTTTGTACAGGCCTTAAAACGGCTCTAATCTAATAAGTGTGTGCTTTGAAGAAAGCCTTTACATAAAGTTGTGTTCAGCTGCAACCACATCTAACGAGATGTTAAATACCGGCAGGGGGAAATATAAAACAGCTCATAGTCTCCTCCTGATCAGATGAGTTTGATACTCACTATGGATTATTGTACTAATTTAACTGAAACATATAACTTAGACTGAAACCATCAACATGTAACTTTATGTAACACCAACTTTGTAAGTGAGAGCATCAACAAAATGATTAAAAACTAAATGGAGAGAACCTCAAGTGGATGCAGTGTGTCTCACACTTTAATACACGCGATTATACTTTTTTATTTTAATCTCAGAGAGAAAATGTGCCTTGAGCAATTATGCAATAAGCAGAGCTTTAGCCACGGTGACAGACTTAAAAGCCCTCTTTCGTCCTCCGGTAGACATTGTTTAAGTAGTTGAGGTCAGCGTGGAGAATGACCCATGTACAGCTGAAGGAGCTTTTGTGACCGGACGGTCTTGCCTCGTTATGATTTAACAGGTTTTTGTGTTAAATAGTGACTGACTTGTTGCTGAAACATCAGGGACACCATGTTCATTAAAATGCATAGACTACCAGTGTTGTTCTGTCCACAGAATATTTGCTCATTACTGTATTATCTTAATTACTCAGATAATTGACAAGATTTATTCAATTAATCTAATAATCACATTTCTAATCGCGATTACAATTACAGATGCCACAATTACATAATCATTCAAAGCAGCTATTAATTGTTCTTAAGATGTTTTATTTTCTACAAGTTATCTTAAGGGTTTTTGCATTGTTTTAATTTTAGTTTTAGTTTTAGTATAGCATTATAATACCATGCATAATTTTACTTTTTAAACTAATGCAATGTCTAGTTCATATTTGAGGCGTAATACTATAGAAGTTTTTCAGTTAGCTTGTTAATTTTCATCTAAAAATATGGCATGCGTTTGCTTCAAACAATGGTATAAACATCATTCAATGTAAATTGTGATGATCGTAAATAATAATCGCAATTACAATATCAAGGGAATAATCAACAATTATGATTTTTGTCATAATCGTGCAGCCCTAATAACATTAGGATAGACTAATGTTATCTGTGATAACACATAATTAAACTACAGATAAGACCACTGACAGATTATATAGAGATTCACTTTCTGGAGATGGATCCTGAAAAAGTGAGAGATGGAAATCATTCTTCTTCTTGGTAATAAGTGGCTGGGTCCACAAACCAGTATGGGTTCCTTATGAAACAAAAATACATATACTGCAACATATAGTGCGATATATTACATAATACCTTTCCATAAATTCGGAACTAGTGCTTATATTTTTTCAATATATGCATTAACAATATATGGCTATATATTGATACAAACATATTTATAAATTAAGAAATAAATATGTATCGTTTGATCTTTTATTGTGTATATATTGCACATAGATGTTATAGATGTGAACGTATGTACACACATTTATACACATGATGTCTCATTCCCAGCATGCTTTGCTTCTGACTGTTAAAGGAGAGTACAAACAGAGTTCCATGTGTTGTTGCTCAGTATTAATATATGGAGAGATCTGATAGTGTTTAATGTTGTATTATATTGAAATGTGAAAGGGTTTCTGGTATGTGTATGTTTGTAGGGTCATCATTGTGCAGAAGAGTAGAGTCTGTGGTCAGGATGATGACTGGACAAACACCATTAGATAATCACGGATTGTGGAAAGTGAAACATGAATCTATAGTGATGGTTGGATTTATTAACTTGGGAGAAAACCGGTCGTTCTCTGTGAAATCAGACATTGCACCCCCATATAAGAAATAATGGCATAATCATAACACCCTGCGAATAATCCAATCTTAGACGAGTGTGCACCTGGGACCGGAAGTGGGTGCACAACTCTGTCCCACACTCAAAAAAAAAAACGTTTAATTTTAATTTAACACCATTGCATTATATTCCTCGTTCAAACACCGATGCATTGTGGTAAACTGACCTGAAACCGTTATGCTTTGGTTCAACTAAATGTTTTCAGTTTGAAAGAACGTGTGTTAAAAGAGCATTTGGTGCTTGCGCGGTTGACTTAAATCAAGTTAAATAACACAATTATGTTCAAACACATTACTTAATCCATTTGAGTTAAGATACATAAATGATTTTAGTTGTGTTAAAGTATCTTTATATAATCTAGGATCCACTTCCCATCATGCATTGCATGGGGCTGTATCGAGTAAATGTTCAATATAAATGTTATTTGGTTATTATGTTATGTATGTTATTTATACATATTAATTTTCAATGCTCTTTTGTGTTTGTATTTAAAAGAGTTTAGTGTTTTGGGGGGTTATCGTTGTGGTAGTGTAGAGCATGTGCTTGGGTTGAGGACCTGCTTACAATTAAAATTAAAATTGTCTTAATAAAAATAATAATCCATTCAGGGCATGCCATGGATGTAACAACCATCTTCTGAATAAGTCCAACAACAAAAGCTATATTTAACTTGTTTAGTATGTGCTATAAATAGCAGCTGCATCCAAAAATATCTTACCTTAAAATAAATCAGTGCGTTTATGGACAGTGGTTCCACATAATGGAAAAATAAAATATTATCTTTACTCAAATGCTTTAGTTAGGATGAGCTTGACTGATTCAAGTTATTTGGACATGAATAAATTATGCATTTTTTTATATAGCGCTTTATTGTGTAGCTGTACACCCAAAGTGCTTAACAATCATGTGTGTGTGTGTGTATGTGTGTGTGTGTGTGTGTGTGTGTGTACGTGTACGTGTACGTGTGCGTGTGCGTGTGCGCGTGCGCGTGCGCGTGTGCGTGTGCGCGTGTGTGTGTGTGTGTGTGTGTATGTGTGTGTGTGTGTGTGTGTGTGGGGGGGGGGGCATGCTGATCCAGCATCCACTTGGATGATGATGACATGGTTGTTTACATTGACTAAATTCAGTTTAGTTCATCATACATCATGTATTTTAGTAGAGATAACATGTCTCTGTTATGTGGAACCACTGTTTATAATTGAATTAATTAGTTTAAAGTATCTTTTATTTGAGTGCAGGTCTGAAATCCACACTATAGCACTTCAGAGTCATATAAGTACAATTGATTAGATATAATTTGGTAGTAAAACATATGTTGCATGTTTTATTGATGCAGAGATGGGTATGTGTATTTTGTGAAACGTTAGCAACTATCACTTAATTAAAAACACCACAATTAAACTGTATCGTCTATTACATACAGATTACTAAACAGACATACACCCCCGGCTTCACAAGCAAGGCTTGAGCCTAGTCTTAGACTCAAATATAGGTCTGAGCTGTTTCAACTGATATAAACGTGCACTGACTGATCCTAAAATATATCAGTGTTTAGTCTCAAGATGCACAACAGTAATGTTTTTTTTTCCTAAGCATGTTTATAAAAAATACTTTAATGTCCTAATTAAACTCTGGCTTAATCCTGGCTTAGTCTAAGCCCTGTCTGTGAAACCAGGCCTTTGAGGTGTATTTAAAGTGCAACATATCGAAAATCAACACGTGTAAATGAAACTCTGGAAAAAGTGTGTCCAATCATGAAATCAAAAGTTCTGCACACCTTCAGTCTTCATATACACTTGAAAACTTGGGCTAAATAAGAAAATACTTCAAGTAGAGTAGTGGCCAAATGTAAAGGCCACAAGTGCGAGTATCGGACCCAGATATTCTTTACAGCATTAAAATCTGGACCCAAAACATGAACCAGATGGACTTGTTCTCAAGCCGCTTCTTGGTGGTCTTTGCCGTTGTAATAAAACTTTAATATAGAGCTATTATTTCAGCTCCGGGAATTAGTTATTAAATATTCAATATTGCTTGGTTAACAGTAATATTAATATTTAACTTATTTATACTGTATTAAGTGAACGTCCACCGAACACTAATCTCAGCATATCCTGTCGAAATCGAGCTTAGGTAGCTTTCTCTTTATGGCAAATAAGGAACAAACTTCAAATCACATGCCAGAGACAATTCTTTATGAAATGAAAAATGGTTTATTCGTAATACTGCTATTCTAACATAAATGGATTAACTGATAAGACACAAAACATACATACACACAAAGACATGCATAAGGGATTTTGGTAAGTAATTCCTAAAATTAAAATTAGCCCTTTTAGCTATTTAAACGCTTGACTTGACCGGCAAAGATCACGACAGATGCCCTATGCTCTGTTACTGCATTCAGATCCAATTTTACCAGTTCAATCAGCAATATAGATTTAGTTAGAGGTACTTGCTTGTTGACAATAAGCAGGCTGGAAGTTGTTTGTTTCCTTCAAATGCGTTGCTCTGGTCTTTGTCCTCGGAAACCACGTGGGTTGGTTCGTGCGTCTCCGGGTGCTCTCGGGTGGAAACACGAGAGATGTGGATGCTGCCGCGTGACGTCACAGAAAGCTTTCCTTTCGTCCGTAGGCGTTCAGCTCGTTGTACTTTGATGTTGTGCCTTCTATCCTTCGCCTTCGAATAGATGGTTGGTTTAGTCGGTGTCGAGGCAAAGTTACGAGCGCAGCTCCAGAGATGTTCAAGAGAGAGAGACACGAGAGTCAAGCGCCAAGAGTCAAGCCAAGTTCAAAAGAGATGTTCCAGCGCGAGTCACGCCATGTTCCAGAGAGAGTCAAGAGAGTTACAAGAGAGAGCGAGAATGCGGACGCGCCTCGTCTTTTCAACTGTCCGGTTTGGACGCCGCCCACCGGCGGCTGATCGAATCAGATTGTCCGTATGGGGCGGAGCCCCACCCATGTCCATGGTTTTCTGGGGCCATGCCCACTCGTCATCTGATATTTAATTCAATGTGAAAGATAACGTACAGATATTTTATGTCTGTTGTAAACATACATTAGGATGCCAAAGCTTAACGGTCAAGTCAAGTCAAGTCACCTTTATTTATATAGCGCCTTTAACAATACAAATTGTAACAAAGCACGGTCATCCACACATTTCTGACTTACGACACTAGCTTCTTTTAGAGACTAAACATTGCGTTTGGCACAACCTACACACTACAGTTTATGCAGTTGAAGGCACAAAGGAAAGTCATCCCACATTTCTTATGTAATTCATATTCAAAATCATCACATCAAGCCTATGAGGGAAAGAGTACATATTAATATCCATATATTTCTTTGTGTAGATAGTTTTAATAATCGTGAGTGGAATAAATGTCAGTAATCCTATATGTGGATCGCGTTCCTTTTGTCTGTCTTGATGAAAAGGGAGCGGTCTTGTGCTGGATGAGGGGGTGTCTTAAAGTATGCAGACACTGAGTCGCCGTGGAAGAGTTAGTGATGGGGGTCAGATGACCTTTCCCTTTCTGAAAGTAACCAAATTCCCCAACGATGTGCTGTTTTTCCATCGCATTTCTCTACACATTCCCCCTCTTGCTTGGTGATGTTCCCGATGGAACATCGTCAGGCACTGGAACAAGAAGCAGGGAGAACAGGCACATACAAGACACAAACATCATCTCTATCACTGACTGAGACCTGGTGCAGGGTAATTTGGGAAGGAACAGGTTAGAAACTTGAGAAGACGTAGGGATGCATTGTTTATCATTATTGACAATTAGGTCATTTTTGACTGTTTTAATTGTCAGGGGCTCGACGAGGCGGTGTAGGCATGATCTCAGTCAGGTTGGTCGAATTCTCGGGTTCGGGTTCTAGGTCGCGATTACCACGTCGAAAAAGGCGAGGGACGCCTGACGTGCATTTGTTGAGAGACTCTTGAACGACGTTCACTCGCTTGTGTAGGAGGAAGGCCAGTGTCAAAGTCACAACATATCCTACGATAGTAGAGATACAAAGCGCCGTGTCAGCGGCAGACCAGGACCGAATAATTAGCGCGCCGGCGGACGGAAGGCGAGCGATAGCTTCTAACGCTGTCAGCCGGTGTCAACTCAATAAGAGATTTCGATTTCAACCTGATATTCATCGTCGGTGAGGTGATACAATGCTAACTCGTCAATATGGAGGATCACGCCCTTCGGGACAGTGATCCATAACGTTTGGTTGGGCAAATTAATGCGCGTAGCGGTGTCGTGTTAACCGCATGTGAGGGTGGCTGTTCGTGCTGGGGTATTGACCAGCCATCGGTTTCTGATGATTTCGGCTTGCGTTACCTCAACTTGAGAACGTGGTGTTGTTTCGGCGGGGCACTAGTGTCGGGTTTAATGGATTCTAAACCACGGATGCCCCTGGTATTATCGCGTACGCAGAGTTTACTCGGGCAGAGGAAGTGAATGTCTTTAGTGAGCGTACACATCTTTAGGTTTGGGGCCAGATACAACTGTTCGTTGTTATCGTGATACGCAGCGACTTTAGGAGTGTGGATTTTGACATAGGTTTTCCCTTGCCGCAATCCCGCATTCACAACGTCTTTGAGCCGGTAAACATTATTAACGTCGATAATGGGCAAACTGAAAAGCCAACTAAGTCACCTGTTTCCGGGTTTGCGTATATGGGAATAGCGCTACCGGGAAAGGGGCGAGATGGGTTTGGGTGAGACCAGCGGGGCCTGCAGTGGCCGAAGTTACAACGTTTGAACAAGGCTAAGAGGTATCGTGTAGCACGGAATCCTATTCATGGCTACGTTGTCAATCGAGGAACTTACATCGTGTATCATGTCGTTCATGATTTTGGCGGGTGATCTCGATCGGTCGACAAAGGTTCTCACAGCGACTTACAACGACTTTACTGACGGAAGTCGATCTCAATTTCAGGACCTGTATTCAAGGATTGGTTAAGGGGGTTCAAAGTGAGAGAGAGGAAAGGAAAAACACAAAGTGAGACATGAGATAAAGAAACCAAACGATAAAGTAAATAAAAAATATTTTTCTCAAATTCAAAAAAAAAAAAAATTTAAAAAAAAAAATATATATATATATATATATATATATATATATTAAAACAATTATATAATAAAAAAAAAATTGAGTAACTCCTCTCTACTAGATTGGTCCTAGCAGTGCTGCGGAGGAGAGAATATGGGTTGTGTCTAAGCATGGTTGCTATATGTTTTTCTAAAATGACAATACTTATGCTTGTGTGGTGCATATGGTTGTCGGTCTGTGTCAGTCGGTTTGATCTTCCCCCTTTTCCTGTCGGTGGTTTGGATTTGCCGGTTGGCACTGGCAACCCATCATGGTGCATCGTGTGCGTGTGTCAGCATACTCCCCCCTCTGGCCACTGAGGTGGTATGGTAATGCAGGAGGGCAGGGGTGTGCTCGCCAGTGGCGTGCTGGCGGCGGGTTACTGCTGCCCCTGTAGGGTTGGGTGGGAGGGCATGAAAGGTCCAGGACTCTTCATGTGATGCACCTGCTGTGGTGAGGGCATCGTTTTGGTCATTTGAGGGGCTGGAGTTTGGGAGGAAACGTTTAGGATGTCAGACCTGATCTGGTGTTCTCCGGAGGAATGGCAGGTGACTGAGACAGCACTTTCAGGAACTTGAGGAGTTTCATCAGCAGGTGTTTGTTGGACGCTGCTGTGATTTGGAGTATTGGGTGTTGAGTTAGTGTTTAACTCTGTTGCTGGGTTTTCAGGTGGGGTTTCATGTCCATCTGAAGTTAGGGTGTTTACTGTTCTCTGAGAGCAAGGTGAAGCAGTGCTGTTTTCTGTGGCTGATTTGTTCAGCTTGTCACTGCCTTTCCGTTTGACAGCTAGTCAGGCTGACTCTGGTTTCTCTTTCTTTTCCCACTTACGGTCCTCCTCTTTTCGTTGGAAGAACTCTTTCACCATCATTTCCATCAGCTTCTGTGAGTCGAAATGCGGTGGTGTTCCTTGTTCTTGTGTGGATTCAGTTTGAGCTCGGTCAGTTTGGAATCTTGGTGACTTCTTTCGTCGATTCCTTGGGCTGACTGCTCCAGGGTGAGTTTGTCGCTTTCCCTTGGAGTTTCCATACGAGCCTGGCTGGTTCCACGATCTATCCCATGGGCTCCCATGAGGCCTCGCTTGGTCCCATGGCTTATCCCAGTGTCGTCCAGGTAAACGTTGACGTCCACGCGGTCCATCCCAGCGATCGTACCTCTGTTTAGGTCGGGTGCCGGCGTGAGAGTCTCGTTCTCTGTTGGACGGGGGTGCATTCCACTCTCTGTGTGGTGGCTTAGCACTGTCTTGGCGTTGGGTGCCCTCTAGAGCCAGTTCATGGTGTTGCGTCTTGAAATCAAGAACTGCTGGGGTTTTTGCGCTCTTTTCTGAGGCCATCTTTTGTTTATAGTAGGCCTTTTGCACCAAGTCTCGCAACTGCTGAGTGTTCATCGTTCGTGGACATGCGAGAACGCCAAGATGGCGGCTTATGCCAGGATGAAGGTTCCTGAGGAAGAGAGTTTTAAAGTTCAGTTCATCTTCCATGTCAGAATCATTGCGAGTTCCAAAATATGCTTGTCTGAGTCGACTGTAGTAAGCTTGAGGAGTTTCGTGACGTCCTTGTCTCGTCTCCAGGGCAGCCACTAAGCCTTGATCGGACTCAGGGTCGGCGAACTCTTTAATGAGGGCTTTTCGCAGCCGTTGATAATCAGTCTTTGTGTTAACAGGCTGCCGGTCAAGGAAGCTGCGTACTTCAGGACTGGATGTCGTTCGGAGTAAGTAGAGTTTATCTTTGTCCGTAACGTTAGGTCGCATTTCCAGATGGAAATCAATATCTTGCAGATACGCTTGGACCTTTTGGCTGTTTGGCACGCTGGGGTTGAATTTGCCAACGTTTCGGGCCAGCTTGTCAAGATCTTTTAGGTCCAAGCAGTGCGACGATCTGCGGCTGGCTGCAGCAGATTCTTCTGGTTCTGTCGTGATATCAAGTTCTTCAGACGGCGCTGGTGAATGTTTTAACACCACCCCCTCTGTCTTATGTTCACGTGTCAGTCCAGGCACAGGTGACTTGGTCCTGCTTGGCAGGGGTGCGGTTGGTGCACGTCCTGTCCTTGACGGCTCATGGCGTAGTTCGTAAGCGTGCTTGAGTTCCTCTTGGAAACTTTCAGACTCCTCTGTGACGTAGTCGAGCTGTTGTGTTAGGCGGCTGATCTCGTTTCTTGATTCAGCCAAATGAGCTTCGAGGGCCTTGATTCTGCTGTTTTTGTCCCTGAAGTCAGTCTTTGCCTTCTCCAGTAGCTTCTCTGCATACTGTAGCTTGTCTGCACGATCAGCGAAGTCCTCTTTGAGCTGCTGCATTTCGTGGCTGGTAGCTTCTAGAGTCTCTTTTAGCCTGTTGATCTCTTCCTCTGCGCCTTGCTCCACCTCATCGGTCCCTTCCTGTCGTACCTGAGCTTCACGTTCCAGCTGCTCTATGCGTCGTTGTGCGCTTGTCAGCTCCTGCTGGCGTTGTGCGGCGTGCTTGTCGCTCAGTTTGAGGGTGGCGATGAGTGTGTGGCTTAAAGAACCGGTGATCTTGGCTAATTCTTTGTGACTGTAGTTTTGACTTGGGTCTTGTCTCATAATGCTTGCGATGTTGTCATCTAGTTGATCCTGTGTCTGATGTTGGAGTGCTTCAGCAGCTTTAGGGAGTATGCTGTCTGTCGTAACACTTAGCCACATTTCCAGTCCTTCCCAGTGACCGACATGTTCTGTTTTGTGAGACATGTTCTGGCGGGTCAGGGAGATCTTGGACCGAACTGACACAGACCTTGAATAGGAAACAAAGCAAAAACAAAACACAAACAAAACAAACAGGGGTGTAAATGTGCAGAGTGTAGTGTATGATAGTGTTGATTGTGTCTCTGTGTTTGTGGTCCTCTGGCAGGTGCTTCTAATTGTAGTCTCTGCAGATAAATTATTGGGCACACATAAGGGCAGCCCAGCTGTGAAGCAGAGAAAGGAAAAACACACACACACAATGGGCACACAAGGACAATAGCACTAAACAGGTCTCTCTTTTAATAGCAGATTTTCTTCTTTTCGCTTTGTTAAGTCTGATTTAGAAGGACGCTTCTAATCAGAGGATTGTAGGCGAGATTTTCTCTTTTGTAATAAGACTGGTATTGCTATTTAAATTTTCTCCTTGATGGAGGAAAATAACAGCAATGACAGTACTTGTCCCTTAATGGCAGGATTTTATACCGCGACGCTGGTCAGCGTGTGTCACGCGTGTTAAAACTTTTGCCGATGTCTATCTTCTCATTGCGCCTGCTTTAACCTGGGGGATAGGATTTCACAATAGAGGGTAAATGGTAAACAGTTTTGAATGTAATTCTCAAGTTTCACACACATCTGTTCAATTGTGACATTTCGCTCTATTCGTGATTTTCCCCGGCCAAGTCTTAAGCAAACAAGTCAAATTGGAAGTTAGTGACAGGGAGAAAAGAAAAGAGATTAAGATTTATTCCCAAGATTTAAAACTAATACGTTGGCACAAGGTGGTGCTGTTGAGTGATACACTTAGGTTGGTTTGGCTGTTTACAAGGTAAACAAACTGACCTAGGTTGAGGAAACCTTAATTCCCTTTTGGGGTTTTCTAATTAGAAGGTTACGTTTTATGCTCCAGATTGGTGAGAAATGACTTTGATTGTATGGTGTCACTGTCACTTCTCCAACACGACACTAGGGGGAGCACTATCTACTCTCAGGCCTAAGTAAGAGGACTAATTTTAATTTAATAAAATTATTTTAATTAAATTATTATTAATTTTACTTGAGTTAATCAGATCACCTAAGGAAATGAAGTATGGCCTACAGGGGGCGCCAGACTTGTGGTAAGTCTGAAATTATAATTAAAATTAGACTTTGTGGTTTCTAATTCAAATGTATGATGTTATAATTAAAATTAATAGGCTCACCTAGGATTAGAAATTACACGTGCAATCTGCAATTGAGTTGATAAACCAATATTGTTGCAAAATGTAAACAGGAAGTGTAATTAATTATTAAATGTAATTAGAATTTTCGAATTCATAATTAATTATCAAATTAATTTACAGCTTCCAAATCACTAGTTTCGGATTCCTATAATAGTAATTGAAATAATTTATAACTTACTCATTCCTCATTGTCATTACCATCAAACCAAATTAATTTGTATCCTGATTACTTGTAAACAAAATTAAAATTTTCTGGCCCTCTTGATAATTAAGGTTTCACTATGGTGGTCAAATTATAAGAGCGTTTATGATTCATAAATGGATACTGTTGTTGCTGGAAGCAGGAATTGAAATAATTTTTTTTAAATGAAATTAATTCAAAATTAATTTGTAATCAATTGTGACATTCAACTAACAATTAAAAATTCCTAACAATAGCGCTTATCCATTGATGTGTTTTAAAATCATAAAAGCCATTATAATTGAATGAGATCAAACTCACCATATAATCAACAGTATATTAAACCAACCTGTGAAAATGTCAGACAGATAAATGGGTATAACATTCACACAGCCAGTTTATCAACGTATGTTAGTCTGTTAACTGGGAAAATAGAAGGAGAGAGCAAACGGAAAATGTGAGTGGCTTTTCACACCCACCCCCTTTCATTCACTCATATGCAAACTCTTTAAATGCTATGTGCTAATCCCTAGCCGTAATGCTACCAGCATGGCTTTTGCTACAATACTACAGTTTCCTTGTTAGCTTTAGCGCTAATGCTATTAGTTTTACACGTGGCTAAGTCTCCACGTGGCTAAACTGGTCGCTATGGCGACCCAGTGCCTGTAGGAGAGAGAGGAAAAAAAAAAACTGTGCTCCAGATTAACCCTTCAGATTAGTCAAGCATTGGTCAGATTTGAATCTTTACAACACATAATCTCACTCGTTTAGGGCGAGATAAATTTATCTACGGGTTACTTATAACCCAACAAAGCCTCGGCGGGCTATTATGCGAATATTTGTCTGTTTAGACCGCACACATAACAAACACAAACAATCGATTGCAACATTTCTCCCTTTCTCAAGACGACTGGCCACTCCTTTGAGCGCCGTGCGTTTGAATTCACTCGTGAAATCAAATAATGGCTGAGAATTATTTAAATAGCTATTTTAAACATTCCACACCCGGGAGATTTGAAAATATAGCGGAGTTTGAAAGTGGGACACGCACTTACAAATCAAACTATACAGGCCTTCAATCAGAGCTCAAACGAGGGACACGCTCATTTGTCTCTTTTATGCGCTTTAGAGCGACTTTTAATTATTTACTGCAGTTTCTTCTCACAAACTCGAGTTAAACAAATACCCTCTCTTTCATTCAACACACCGTGTTTCACAAACAAGAATGCAATACCACAAATAACCGCTTTTTCCTGTATTTACTCAGTTTTTCCGGATAAAAAGTGAGAAATACCCTTTTGTCTCTGGTTTGATTTTCAGATTAATTCTTTAATGCCAGCTTTTTTCCTCCACCATTTGTAATAAAACTTTAATATGGAGCTATTATTTCAGCTCCGGGAATTAGTTATTAAATATTCAATATTGCTTGGTTAACAGTAATATTAATATTTAACTTATTTATACTGTATTAAGTGAACGTCCACCGAACACTAATCTCAGCATATCCTGTCGAAATCGAGCTTAGGTAGCTTTCTCTTTATGGCAAATAAGGAACAAACTTCAAATCACATGCCAGAGACAATTCTTTATGAAATGAAAAATGGTTTATTCGTAATACTGCTATTCTAACATAAATGGATTAACTGATAAGACACAAAACATACATACACACAAAGACATGCATAAGGGATTTTGGTAAGTAATTCCTAAAATTAAAATTAGCCCTTTTAGCTATTTAAACGCTTGACTTGACCGGCAAAGATCACGACAGATGCCCTATGCTCTGTTACTGCATTCAGATACAATTTTACCAGTTCAATCAGCAATATAGATTTAGTTAGAGGTACTTGCTTGTTGACAATAAGCAGGCTGGAAGTTGTTTGTTTCCTTCAAATGCGTTGCTCTGGTCTTTGTCCTCGGAAACCACGTGGGTTGGTTCGTGCGTCTCCGGGTGCTCTCGGGTGGAAACACGAGTGGATGCTGCCGCGTGACGTCACAGAAAGCTTTCCTTTCGTCCGTAGGCGTTCAGCTCGTTGTACTTTGATGTTGTGCCTTCTATCCTTCGCCTTCGAATAGATGGTTGGTTTAGTCGGTGTCGAGGCAAAGTTACGAGCGCAGCTCCAGAGATGTTCAAGAGAGAGAGACACGAGAGTCAAGCGCCAAGAGTCAAGCCAAGTTCAAAAGAGATGTTCCAGCGCGAGTCACGCCATGTTCCAGAGAGAGTCAAGAGAGTTACAAGAGAGAGCGAGAATGCGGACGCGCCTCGTCTTTTCAACTGTCCGGTTTGGACGCCGCCCACCGGCGGCTGATCGAATCAGATTGTCCGTATGGGGCGGAGCCCCACCCATGTCCATGGTTTTCTGGGGCCATGCCCACTCGTCATCTGATATTTAATTCAATGTGAAAGATAACGTACAGATATTTTATGTCTGTTGTAAACATACATTAGGATGCCAAAGCTTAACGGTCATCCACACATTTCTGACTTACGACACTAGCTTCTTTTAGAGACTAAACATTGCGTTTGGCACAACCTACACACTACAGTTTATGCAGTTGAAGGCACAAAGGAAAGTCATCCCACATTTCTTATGTAATTCATATTCAAAATCATCACATCAAGCCTATGAGGGAAAGAGTACATATTAATGTCCACATATTTCTTTGTGTAGATAGTTTTAATAATCGTGAGTGGAATAAATGTCAGTAATCCTATATGTGGATCGCGTTCCTTTTGTCTGTCTTGATGAAAAGGGAGCGGTCTTGTGCTGGATGAGGGGGTGTCTTAAAGTATGCAGACACTGAGTCGCCGTGGAAGAGTTAGTGATGGGGGTCAGATGACCTTTCCCTTTCTGAAAGTAACCAAATTCCCCAACGATGTGCTGTTTTTCCATCGCATTTCTCTACACCGTGTAGGCAGGAGAAAATAACATTTGATTATTCCTATTTAGAAAACAATTATTCAATCATGGCAAGCAAGCCTTTATTCTGTACTTCAGATTATTAATTGATACTATTAGTATTAATACTGTAAATGAGTTCAAAATGTGCAGTTTCTCTCTACCACCAATATGGATTAATAATTTTGATTACTATACTAAATATCTAATTATCAGCACTGCTGGGGTCCTGCTCAGCCATATATTTCAGACTTTGTATAATTAAGTACAGTTAAGTCATAACATGTGACCAGCTCCATCATTTATAGCAGAGATCCTCAAATCTGGCCCACTCCAACAGAGTTTAGCTCTAACCCGAATCAAACACTAATCATGCTAATCAGAGTCTTCAAGATCGTTAGAAGATCACAGGAGCTAAACTCTGCAGCAGATTGGAAAGATCTGAGGAACCCTGATTTACAGTCATTGTGACCCAGAAACACATTTTGAGTTTCATGCACAGAATGATGAAGTCAACTCTTGGCCTTCTGAGAATTGTTATGATTGTTATTGTTATGCTTCAAACTGTTGCAGAGATATGATCATTTAAACAGTGGTTAAACATGTTTTTGAGGAAATGGACTCAAAAGATTCCAAACAATATTTGATATTTTTTTATAATAGTTTTTTTCTGGCACTGATATAGCCCTGTCTTTGAGACAACTTGACTCTCGTGTATATGATGCTAAAACATAGCCTAATAGTGACTCTGGAGCACAAAAGCAGTCATAAGCAGCACGGGTATATTTGTAGTAATAGTCAACAATACATTGTATGGGTCAAAATTATACATTTTTATTTTAAGTCAAAAATCATTAGGATATTAAGATCATGTTCCATTAAGTTATTTATGAGTTTCCTACCGTAAATATATCAAAACTTAATTTGTGATTAGTAATATGCATTGCTATCTCAATATTTAGATTTTTTGCACCCTCAGATTTTCAAATATTGTCCGATCATAACAAACCATACATCAGTGGAAAGCGTATTTATTCAGAGTATGTCTAATTTCTAAACAATGACTGGTTTTGTGGTCCAGGGTGCATGATTTGACAGACATCATAATCATCTCTGAAGTATTCACCAGAGCTAAAGAGAACGTGCAGCACATCATGTTTCGTTTTACCGTAAACCACGGTGTAGCGGCGGATTAGTGTGTCGCATCGATGTCGGATGCTGGTCAGCTTTACTGGGAGCTAACCTCTCTAAACGAATCAATGTCTGTATTAAGATCCAGCAACGTGTTTATGATCTGAACACAAGAGACAGTACGTTCTTCTCGACTCGAGGAAAACATCATCCTTCATCTGCGTCTACTCGTCGTTCTTCGATGCATTATAGACTCGGTTGTACTCCAGTGCAGATCAGCTGATGTGATGTTAAAGGCTGTGTGTTGCGTGTTTTCATCACGGAATGCGCGTGCGCGTTTATTACGAGGAATGTGAGCGCCTGTGGAAAGTGTTAGAGACTCTTCTCTTCTGTACGTGGCAGCGGCTAAAATCACTGCGAAACAGCAGAGGAGTCGCTATACAGCTGCTTCTGCTGGTCTGTCCCTTCACACCTTCACTTTCAACGCGAACCGAGGTAAGAGCTCCTGTATGTTAACCGTAGTCGATCATGTGCTTTGTAACAGTTCTGCGTGCCAGTGACTTTTACCTTTGACATCTGACCTTTAAACGACTCTTGATTCTGCAATGCTTTTTATACTAACGTTTTGTTCAGACTATTGCAATGCGTTCACGTTTGATGCAGCCTATATACTGACAGTAACATAGTGTTTTGAGCCTGTATTAAAATAAACATGGGTACGTTTATATCGTTTTAAATGTGTTTTTATTCCCATTTCTGATTTTTTCTTTCTGCAGATGTTAAATTAGATTTTGTTTTAATACTGTATTTCTATTATATTTGTGTAAGTCCACTTTTACTTTATCAGTGGATTCAATGGGCACGGTCAGCTGCTGTAACGGGTCTAATATTAATATTACTGAATGTTATTTAGTGCGTTTATTACGGCATGCCTCAGTGTCTAAATGTAGCTGAAGGTATGACTGGTTTTATTCGAGTTATTGTAGAGTTTTGCTGATGTTTACAGCGGTTATTGCTGTAAGCTGCAAATCCTCTCGAGGAGGACAGAACTTTTCTAGAAGATGACGTCATCGCTGGCTCATGCACTCCCTTCAGAAACATTAGGGAGATTGTGTTAGTTTGCTCTTAAAGTCTTTTTTTTAACAGTATGATAATGCTATTTACCTGATCATATATCGCTCGTGATGTGAATTTAACAGACAGATCACTGGTCAAGTGTGAATTGTGCTCTAGTTTTACACAAGGAAGAATCTGCATCCTCTTCTAATGATCCGTCACATATTACAATCTGTAAAAGCACGAAGAAGAGCAGCTGGAGACAGTCAAACACTGCTGAGTTTACATTACACTGAGTTTACTTTGAACGTGAAGGCAGCCAGGAGTGAATTTAATTAATGAATTCTATGCCTAAATGCTCGAGTCAGTTTTAAGTTACTGAGTTGCATGGATTACAGGTGCAGAAAAATGACTGTGGGTCAGCACATACTAGTTAAATATTGAATAGCTCTGATTGAATGATCCACAAGTTATCATAATGCATCAGAAGTCATGATGAAATCAGACCGTGACTTTCTGAATCTGGCTCAGATTGAATCGTGAGGTCTTTAAATGCTAAACTATTTAAAACGACCCTGTGGTTTCCATTTTGAGGTTCTACCAGCTTGACCCACGCCCAGTTAAACCGCTCGTTCTGGCAGGTTGTGCACAGTAATGACCGGTCATTAGTTAAACGCTTCGTTATTTCCCACCCTCACATTCGTATCAAAGAGTCTGTCGTTTGTGGCAGTGACCGATTCCACTTGCACTTTTGTGACCGTAAAATCAGTAGAAAATCACATCTTAAACATCTCCATGGTGCTTGCTAATTAAGACAAAAAATATATAAATATTATTTATGTGATGCAAAGCTGAATTTTCAGCATCATTTTAATACGCAGAATTTATTATAAGTGTTTGAAACAGTATTTATTGCAAAATGTAACTTATTTTTTTCCCAGGATTCTTTGATAAACCATAAAAGAACAGCATTTATTATAAAGAGAAATCTTTTCTAACAATATATATTTTTATTATCACTTTTAACACATCCTTGCATAATAGAAATATTCATTTCTTTCAAAAAAAATGTAAGTGTATACTTAAATATATAAGTTGAATTGGTTTCTGTGTAAAATATAAATATACTTGTTTTTGACCAGCAATAAAAGCATCTGCAGCTGTTTCTTGACCCATTTGTGGTCCAGCACTAAAGAACTGGCTCAGTATTCAGTGCTAGTCCTCCGTAGTAAGCATGCTTTGTGTCTGTGTTTAACTCCCAGAGCAATCTTCGGTTAAGTCCAATGGGATATAAAGTATTTCTAACATGTCTGTTTGGTGTCCTTGCAGGTTGTGCTTGACCATGGCAAAGTTTCTGGTGTTTACGCTGCTGACGCTGTCGTCCTTCGCTCCTCCCGCGCGAGCCGAAATCTTCACGTCGATCAGTACGGCTCCTCTTAGTTGCATGAAAATCATCCGGTGTTTAATTTCTAAGTGATCAAAGTACACATGGGACTGGCTGGCTTTGCTGAAGGACTGTAAAACCTGAATAAATGTGAATTTTTTAATTCTCTCTTGTCATAGGCCACATGACGGACCTGATATTTACAGAGCGGGAGCTTGTCCAGTCCCTGAAAGGAATACATCGAAGCAGAAGAGATTAAACTTGAAGCTGTGAAGAGGTCAGTCTTTCACTACGATAGATTCAGATGCATGACTACACATGAACCCGTGACTCATTCCTGTGTTTCGGTCTATCTCTCGGCTTCAGCTGGGCTAATAAACTGGACGTGTTGACCCGGTTGTCCACGTCGGACCCTGAAGGCTTCCTGGCTCACCCGGTGAACGCATACAAGCTGATGAAGAGACTCAACACCGAGTGGTCCGAGTTAGAGAGTCTGGTTCTGCAGAACCCGTCCGATGGTACAGTATAGCAGCGTCTATCACAAGTCCTGGAAGGTTTAGCGTTGAGAAAGTACTGGGGATTGTTATAGTCAACAAACTGAATGGATTCCACAGTGATAGTTGTATGTTTTTTGACACTATCATTTTGTGGTGTGCTTGCTGTATTTTTTTGGCATCATCTTTTAAAACTCCTTTTGAGATATGACAAGAGTTTTATGCTGAAGCAAATGTTGAGCATGTTTGAACTGGAGTAAGGTAGAGATCCCAGAACAGGCAAAACAACAACAAAAACTTATAATAATATTTGCACATAGTTTGGAATCCGTTTTATGGAATTTTGTATGTTTTTGAAAGATTCATTTCATATGATATAATTAATTTGATTGAAAATACAATAGTAATATTATTTCAATTTAAAGTACTGTTTTCTATTTAATATATTTAAAAATATGTTATTGCATGCTTCATGTTACATCTTACATTTTTTACTTTCAAAGACTTAAAAACACTGTCAAAAGTGTTTGACTCCAAACATTTGACTTTATATACTGTGTATTTTCTACAGTTAGTAGAATTGAATGTTCTCTGTACTTTACAGATCATTTTCATATCGCCACATAATCAATTAATAACTCCAACTCACTACTATTATAAATATATATCCATCTTTCTTTATCCACCTTCATACAGTGTACTTGCATAAAGCAACAAATCTCAAATGCTTGATTGTTTATGTTGTCGCCGTATGAAAACGGTTCTTTCGCCCAGCTCTAAACTACAAAATGTGCACTATCAGGAATTAAGGTTTTACAAACATTAACAAGATTTAGTTTCAAGCTCTTTTGAAATCAAATTGGGTTGTGTTTAGTGAAATGTCAGGGTGTGTGTGAAGTCATGACAGCCGTTCACTTATTTTCTCTCTCTAATGTGAACTTGTGTGAACATGTGTTGCTACACATTTCTTTAGACGCTTCTTTAGACGAGTTCTTGAGACGCTTTCCACTTATATGAAAGCCATGCAAGTGATAATGTACAGTCATTACCACGAGAAATAACCCTCACCGGGTGATCAGGACCCCAACATAATGTACTTTTACCAAATACATAAAATAGATCAAATCAAATCAATTTTAGTGTCACATCAAGACATACTTAGTTATCAATACACATTCTACATTGTGTACACATCTATACATAGTGTGAAGGTGCAACAGATTATACATTATACAACAGATTAGTTGTGCAAAGGTGCAATAGATTATGCATATGCAATGTCGTGGATGTGCTTTGTATGGTGTCCAGTGATAGCAGATAGGTTGTGTTAGTGCAGTGTGTGCGTGTAGCCCAGTTGAACTGTGTTAAAGTGCATATTGTGGGAGTGTGATGTAGGTGAGTTATTTCTGACTGTTCATAGCCTGAGGGAATAGAGACACTTAAGGTGTGGTTCACCTAGAAATGAAAATTGTCATTTTTCTCGCCCTCAAACCAAACATTTGCTGGTAGCCATTGACTTCCATAGTAGGGGAAAAACCATAGTAGGGGAAAAACAATGGATGTCAATGGCTACCGGCAACTATTTTGTTACCAACATTCTTCAAAATATCTTCTATGCTGAGCAGAAGAAAGAAAATCTCACGACATGAGAGTGAGTAAACTCATTTTTGGGTGAAATATCCCTTCGAGTTACACTCATTTTATTATGTGAGAAGAAGTGACATGCAACTGGCAGTGCTGTATAGAGTAAATCTGTTTTACTGATAAACTCATTATTCAATATTGGACCACATGATACTGCTGTTGTCCGATGAGAATCATGTACTCCAAAGCACTGTGTCTTTAAAAAAGTGATCGATTGTTCTCAAATATTGCCTTAAAGTATTGTGTACTAAAAAAGCGTATTGTTTTCTTTTCTTCTGAAGGCTTCATATCGAACATGTCTGTGCACCGACAGTCTTTCCCCGATGAGGAGGATGAGAAGGGAGCAGCCAAAGCGCTCATGCGTCTGCAGGACACGTACAAACTGGACTCGGAGAGTTTCTCCAAAGGCAAGCTGCCAGGTCAGAGGCAGTACTCTGGTAACGCCAACTCTTGTTTTCACACTACTTTGTTTTCCTTTCGTACAAGGCTCTGAGTCCTGTGCTGCGATAGCAGTTAAAGAGACCGTCGGGGACAGATCAAATACACTCTCACTATCAGTGGGTCTCTGAGACATCAATAGTGTCTGAGAAAAAGCTGAAGCAGTAGTTATAATTGTAAATAAACTTGATTTGTAATTAGTGTCCATCTAAGCAGCAGTGGGATCTGTTATTTGGGAAAGTTAAAATAAAATAACATTTGATGCACAGATACAGGACAGTTCCAACATTAACCACAGCAATGTTGGAGTCTCTAATTTGAGCCGTCTATGCCACTAACTGTCCAAATTTGCACTCCTGTTTATCCTAAAACTTTTGAAACGTAAAGTTCCTTGGTTCCTCGTTGGCTCAAGATTATTCGATTGCTTTGATGTCATTTTACATGAAGACATTTTGAAATCCCCCCCCAAAAAACACTTTCAAACTCCTCCCTAGACTGTTTTTGTCAGCAGGGCTGTCAAATAAAAATTTCAAATATTTGTCGAATTTAAAATAAAATCCACATTTTAATGCAAAAACATTGCATTAGAATTTTAGCTTTACGTCAGGCAGTCGTTGCATTTTAATGTTTTTTTAGGCTATCCAGTTGAACCCACTAGATTTGGCGATGCAATGTTGTTCATTCAAAATATTGCAGAAAAAGAGAACATCAATTTGTGGAAGATCTTGTTTGGGTTAAAACTGAAACCAAGCTATTCACAGAGAACGCATATTTTGCACATTTTCCATAGAGACATCCATCACCGCTGCACTCGAGACATGTTTAGAAAGCATGTAAAATTAATGTATGTTCAACTTTAAAAAAAAAACATCTCTCAACTTTATGGTGTTTTTTTCCCATCTCACTGCATCTCATGTTTTTGTTTTTTAATGAAAATTTGTATTAAATGAAACATGCATGATGCCGTTTTGTTTCTAATTGTTTAAGCAGCTTAATTATGGTTTATAAACATTATTTTAAACATTATGTATTTTTTTCAAAGATAGTGCTGTTATTTTATTGCTTTGAAGAAACGTGCGTTAGTAATATTTTGCTCGATGCGCCCTCTTCTGGCCTCAGGAGAGAAGACAAAAGCTTTTTCTCCCTAACAGAAATTATGCCTTTTAAATTTGAATATAATTCGAATATTAATGCTATTTAAGTGCAAAATTAGAATTTAGTTTTTCAACCAATTCAACTGGAAGATGACTTGGTAGTGAAGATGATCTGGTTTGATTTTTGTGACCTGATCATCTTAAGACCTTGCTGACAAGAAGTGATCAAATTCAAGTCGAGTCAAACTGTTCTTGAAGAACACATGAACAATGAAGAAAAAAAATTCACCAAAGTGGACGTGAGGCTGTAACTTGGTAACGCTTTAGCGTATTGAAACCAAACTTGCTGGGTGTTATAATAACCATGTTTTGGCACAGCGCCACCTAGTGTTTAGGAGATATGAAAAATTGTCTATTTATGCTTATAATGTATGAACGGTTTGGCCAAAAAGGATAAGACTGATCTCTTCAGATTTGGACCAGAATATCGAGTCAAACAATACCAAATTTTCCCATGTTTCCCATGTTTCGTTGTTTAATGTTGCAAAATAATTGGTGTAACGAAACTCAGATTGTTACAAAAAAATTGATGTACATTTTGACACAGTGCCCTGAAGGTACTCAAAACGTTTCGGGGCAGCGCCAACTTGTGGTCAAAGTATAATGACATTTCAAAAAATGTCAATAGCTTTTGATTAGTTTTGCCTATTGCTATGTGACTGGTCTTGATGGATTCCCTGGATTAAGCCGAGTAAATCAACACTAATTGGCCAAACTTTCTGTCTGTCACTTTGATTTATAATTGAAAACCTACATTTTCTAGCTCCTCCTAGACTGTTGGTATGATTTTCGCCAAAATTATAGAAAATACTCAAATTATTCCATTTTTAAAACATTCACGTGCCCTCATAATTTTGTTTTTATGAAAAAAATGTCCCCTTCCTCTTGCAACAACATTTCCTTTTCATTTGTTGAAGTAATAAAATAACTTCAACTAAATAAACTCACACTTAAGTTGAAAACTTAATAAAAAAATATATAGACATTTTGAAAAAATTAAGAAACTAAATTACTAAAACTTTAAAATTAATAAAAAAAAATTGATGCTTGAAATACAATTATTTAAGTTAAATAAACTGACACTTAAGTTAAAAACTTAATAAAAAAATATATAGACATATTGAAAAAAATATGAAACTAAATTATTAAAACTTTAAAATTAATAAAAAAAATTGATGCTTGAAATAAAATAGCTTCAACTAAATAAACTGACACTTAAGTTGAAAACGTAATAAAAAAATATATAGACATTTTGAAAAAAATAAGAAACTAAATTACTAAAACTTTAAAATTAATAAAAAAAAAATGATGCTTGAAATAAAATTATTTAAGTTAAATAAACTGACACTTAAGTTAAAAACTTAATTAAAAAATATATAGACATATTGAAACAAATACGAAACTAAATTACTAAAACTTTAAAATTGATAAAAAATGTGATGCTTGAAATAAAATAACTAAAATTAAATAAACTGACACTTAAGATGAGAACTTAATAAAAAAATATATAGACATATTGAAACAAATACGAAACTAAATTACTAAAACTTTAAAATTAATGAAAAAAATGTGATGCTTGAAATAAAATGAAGTATTAATTGAAATAACGTAACATATAAAAATCGTACACTTATTTGATTTACAGTCGGACAGTAATGACCGCTGGAGTCTCTCAGTCTGACTCGGCTGATAGATCTGATTAGGTTTGAACAGTTTGACAAACAAAAGGAGCATCATAAATTGTGCACACATGACTTAAAGTAACGCTCGGTCCAGTATAATATCTGAAACCTGTGATAAATGATGTGCCGCTCTGTCCGCAGGGGCTCGCTACAGCGCTGAGCTGACCGTGGATGACTGCTTCGACATGGGCAAGCTGGCCTACAATGAGAACGACTTTTATCACTCGGTGCTGTGGATGCAGCAGGCGCTCAAACAGATGGACTCGGGGGAAGACGCCAAGACGGCCAAAGCCGATATTTTGGATTACCTTAGTTTCTCAGTCTATCAGATGGGTGACCTGTCACGAGCCATCGAACTCACCCGACGCTTGGTGGCCATCGGTAGGCCATTTCTCTCTATCTGTTATGTTTGACGCTATGATCGTTAGGAAATGTAATAGCCACATAAAGTCACATGATGCTCTCATATATGGGACGTGCAAACTCCTGTCCCACAACCAAAAAAACATATTTAAAAAGTATTTAAGAATTCAAACCTTAGATGTTTGCGTGGATCCTTATATTATCTATTGAAAAACACAATCATATATATATATATTTATATTTAATTGAGAGGTGGCTGTCCCAAATCCTAACCCCCAAATTTCAACTCATGAAAATATTGAAATTAATTTCATTCCATAACCCGATTCCAGGAAATGAGAGGGTGAATCAGACACACATAAAAAAAAAAAAAAGTTGATCATGTCATATATCCACGGAAAGCTGAGATTCTTGTGATTTCAACTATGTAAACCATTTTAAGATACAATGAACTCAGCATGTACAATCAGTGTCTTTATCAGACCACTTTTTGTTGACATAATGAAGACATGCATGATAGTACAGACATACATAGGAATCATTAGGGATGCAATATAACACCAATATAAGAAAAAAAACACAAATTAACTAATGTACCATGTACAGAAATAGAAATATAGGAAAAAAAAATATTTAGATTATAAATTATAAATATATATGTAATTTAATGATTTTGGATTCTATAAATAAAACTATAATGTGTTTATGCTTCAGTTACTATGTGTGCAATTATTGACAGTGAATCCGGGTGATAAATTGAATAGCTCTGTGTAACCTTTCATTAGAGCCCCTGTATTAAAGCATTATAAAAGCTATGTGTCGTTGGTTACAAAGTGTCACTTGGAGTCTCGCAAATGTAATTTTTTCGGAATAGACATAAAATTATATGTGTAAAACACACATAATATATTGTTTATCAAATTAATGGTGCTTCAGATCCCAATGGTGGTCATCTGTACAAAAAAAATGCCAGAAATCAAAGTGCTAACCAATATCAGTAAGACTTACAGTGAATTTCAACTCAGTGTCACCTTTCAAATATCATGATATCATCCAAATATGCATTTCTTTGGGTATGCCTTTTTTAGCCGTTTTAGGCAAATTTTACAGGAATGTTTTAAAAAAGCTAAATGTATATATATTTTTAAAGTGATAAAAAAAAAAAAAACTTGGTAAATCGTGAAACTTTGTGCAAAAAAAGTGTCCATTTATGTCACTACCGAAACATTATGATTTAGTCTATTGTCCGAGACTGATTTGAACTACACCCCTAAATTTATGATCCAGAAATATATCTCTCATAGCTACAAGGTGCGAGTAGATCGGTCCCATCATTTAGAGGTAAATGTGTTCAAAAGTCTGAAAATCTGTGTTTAACTTTAAGACATGTCACTACCGAACAGCTTTGGTCTCCAATTAAGTGCACTTGTTCGGTGTTATTCAATATAATGTAGTATTTTATGTGTATAACTCTTAATATCATGTGCTGATTAGCATCTTTGAGCTAGGTTCAAAAGTATCTAATATTGTCACTACCCAAAAAAAAAAAAAAACGTTTGGTGAAATTTCGGTTGTCAGTGACATCGTTTTTTTGGGTGTTATTCCCTAAAATGGTCTTTACTGAAACAGTCACGACTGAAATATCATCATTGTTTCGGTAGTGACAAAGGGAACACATAATCCTTTATTTGGGGGGAAATAGAGACCACTTTAGGACAGTTATGCAAGATTTTTAGTATGCGAGGTACTGTGATGTGGTCGCTACCAAAGCATTATTATCACTACCAAAATATGGGATGTTTCGTCTAAAATAAAGTAGACTGAATTATTATATTAACTGAAGATGTTATGATCGTGTTTGGTTCAATGTATATTCAAACTAATGAATCTTTAACTTTGAAATCAGTTTGATCAACTTTATGCCTTTTTATAAAGAAAGATTGGGTTCAAAATAGAGAAAATCTCATGAATCGCACTTGAAATATTGTTAAAATTGTTATTGATTTACCTTTTTACAACTTTTTAATAAAATAGGCAAAACATATATTTACAAGGTAGATGTAAACAAAACCTTAATCCCAATATAGCCCTTCTTATTAAACGATATATTATAGTGTTTCTGTAGTGATTAATTTGGGGAGATGAAAAATATTCATAAAAAAATTTTTTTTTCTGATAATACAATATGTGACCCTGGAGCACAAAAGCAGTCATAAGTCGCTATTTGTAGCAATAGTTATCAAAATGATCAATTTGTCCTTTTTTATGCCAAAAATCAGCAGTATATTGAATAAAGATCATGTTCCATAAAGATATTTAGTAAATATATAAAAACGTAATATTTGATTAGTAATATGTATTAATAAGAATTCATTTGAACAATTTTAAAGATGATTTTCTCAATATTTAGATTTTTTTGCACCCTCAGATTCCAGATTTACAAATATTGTCCGATCATAATTCAGCTTTCAGATGATGCATAAATAAAAAAGTTTACCCTTATGACTGGTTTTGTGGTCCAGGGTCACCTTGGATATTATACATTTTGCATACATTCAAAATTTGTGGAAAAACACAGTTTCGGGATGTTTCCAACTTTGACTCGGAATCAATTCTGTAGAATGGCCCATATATATATATTACATGGAATCCAAGAAAAATGTGATGCAGTTATTTTGGGCTGTATTTCTCAGATTCCAGCCACCAGAGGGCAGGAGGAAACCTGCGCTACTTTGAGCAGCTGCTGTCCAAGGAGCTGAGGGACCAGGGCCGGAGCCAGCAGGAGCCCGCGGACGAGAGACCCATCCAGCTGGACACTTACGAGCGGCCCAAAGACTACCTGCCCGAGAGAGAGGTGTACGAGGCCCTCTGCAGGGGAGAGGGAGTCAAGATGGTGAGCGAGCTTATATCCCAGATGCACAATGAGGAATTATCTGCCCCTTTCTCTTTATTGCCCTCGCAAGCCTTCTTTTGAGATTCACAGTGTCGCTTGTTTCAGACTTTGATTATATTGTACACTGCTGGTCAAAAGTTTGGAATAATTAGGATATTTTTAATGTTTAAAAGAAGTCTGCTCACAAAGAATGTATTTATTTGATTAAACATTTATTTGAGTAAATATTATTACTCCTCAGAATAACTGTTTTCAATGTGATTATATAACATGTAATTTATTTCTGTGTCAAATCTGTATTTTCAGCATCATTACTGCAGTCTTCAGTGTCACATGATCTTCAGAAATCATCATAATATGCTGCTCAAGAAACATTTCTGATTATTATCAATGTTGAATACAGGGTTTTTTCTGTTTAGTGGAAACTGTAATACACTATCATTTATTGGTTTGGGGTATATACGATTTTTTTTAAAAGATGCATTAATTTGATCAAAAGTGGCAGTAAAGATTTTTATAATAATGCCAAAAAATCTATTTTAAATCAATTCTGTTTGAACTTTCTTTATTAAAGAATCCCAGTTTCCACAAGTATATTAAGCAGCTAAAACTGATTTTAACACTGATAATAAGAACCGTTGTTAATGAATAATAAAAACTGTGCAGCAAATCTGCATATTATTATGATTTCTGAAGGTCATGTGACTGAAGACTGGCGTAATGATGCTGAAAATACAGCGCTGCATCAGAGAAATAAATTACACTTTACTATAAATACAAAGGAGTTAATTTAAATATTTCAAAATATTACAGTTTTTCCTGTATTTTTGATCAAATAATGCATCCTTGGTGAACACGAGGAACATCTTTTAAACGCATGAAAAAAATCTGAATTATTCCAAACGTTTATAGTAATGTAAACAATATAAATGTTTCTTATGCAGACAGTGTGAAGGGGACCACGATTTAGATTAATCACACTAGTGCTGGGCGATATGGCCCCAAAATTATCATGAGTCGATATCGATAATTATCACAATAAATGTCAAATCTTTATTTCTTTCAAGTTTAAAGCCAGATTTTTGCTCCAAAGTGAAAGTTGTAGAAATCAGACCATTAATTTTCCTTAACAAAATAAATATCTATAGAATTTTTTTTTTTCGTAGTTTGTGCATGCTCTAATGTAGTGTTGTCACGATACTGGAATTTCTAACTTCGATACGATACCTTGAAAAATATCGATATTCGATACCATTTTCGATACCAGGGAGAGAAAAAAACTGCCACAACATTAAGGGGGTCAATTATTTTATTTTTTTTCGATAAATATAACATGACAATGAGGTATATTTTACATGAACAAAAATGTCTTGAGGTAGTGCACTTGTTCAAGGTGTAGTGTCTAGTGTAGGTTGTGAGTGTGTTGTTTTTGTTGCAGGTCGAGTCTCATCTTCTTTCTGGTGCTACAAGAAAATGCCAAACTTTAATAAAACTTTTATTTTATTTTTGACCACACTTTAAAAATGAACTGAACTATCTAACTAATCGTAGAACTTAAGTTAATGGTAATAGATATTTGTTAACGTTAGTTAACATGAATAAACAATGAAAAATACTTTTCCATTTATATCATTATACCATTCCATTTTTTCCAAATACCAAAACATTTATTAATCTTAGTTAAAAGTATATTTAAACTAACATTTACTAATACATGTACTAATTAAAATCCAAAGTTCTATCTGTTAATATTTTTTTTCATTGGACCAGAGCGAACATGATCCGTTGTATTTTTATTACCTACTGTTATCAAAGATTAAAATATACTGTAGCAAATGCATTGCTCATCGTTCATAAATGCTGGTTAATACATAATATTATTTTATGAACAGATTTTAATGCCGGATTCACATATCACCGCAAACGTGCGTGCATCACACGCGAAAACATTGCTCACTGGATCGACATGAAGACAAATTGCAGAATTTAAGTAATATTTTTTTTAATGAAGTTAAATGAGCACAAGTTAATTTACATTTGACAACAGTTAAAGTATTTAAAGATTCACAGTTAAAGATTCCTCAGTCAGATTATATTAACTTTAATAATTACGGTGAAAAAACGAGACAACACTCATATCAGGTTTGATCGTGCGCATGCGCCCGGACCGAAGTTAACTTCAGGTGTGTGTTTGTATATCGGGCTGCTAGTGGCGCCGGCTACAAACACAGTTAAAGTGATTAGTAATGAAGTTGGGCTCAGGTTGTTGTGCTGTGGGATGTGTTTCACACAGGGGCGTAACCATGGTATAGATATTGGGGGGGTCCAAATGTGAGCCCTCCCCCAGATATGTTTTCCCCCAGATAAGTTCAGTCGCGGATCAGATCGTAAAAACAAACAGGCCAGGCCATCAAGGAATGAATAGAGGCTTATCAATGGAGTGGGAAGTGCGGGAACTCTTTGGTCTGTGACTACAGCAGTTCATTATTCAGACTATTTTCAGGGTATCATGCTAGCTACCTAGCTATAATACTGAGCCATTTAAACGTGATATTTTTTCACATTTATTCAAAAATTGCCGCGGTATTTTTGATCATGGCACTACTTTTTAGGTGTCTACTTGCTTACCGTCTGAAAAAAAGGCGAATGTCCACCTGTTCGTCCTGCTTCTTTCTTTTAGCTCCTACCTTCATTTCATTTAAGCACCAGTGACAGTCGGACTGAGCGTTTTTTTTCAAACGATGCCGCGAGCCGGCGTTTACGGGCTCAACCAAGTGTACAACGGGGGGGGGGGGGGGGGGGGGGGTGGTCACACAGTTTTGTTTCCCTTGTTTTTCCTAAATTGAAAGTAAATCGGAAATAACAACAGATCCACTAGGCTACAACCAGGGTTCATAAAAGGAGGGCATATCATATGTCACATATTACAATACAATAGGCCTATTATTGGGGGGGACAGATTGGTATTTTTCCAAAGTATATGGTGGTTACGCCCATGGTTGCACATACATACATTTATTTGAGGCGACCCACCACAATATCAAAACTTTTCAAAAAGGCTTTGTTGAATAACATGAGCACGTAATGCATGTTTAAACATTAAAACGAGGCGCAGGTGTTTTTATATCACTGTATTTTTGAAGGAACACTGTCTTTAGGAAATGTTTGATGTCATTTTCATTTCATCTTGCATGTTATATGTCTGATAAAGCAGCGTCTGTACGCTCAGTTTACAGCCGTTACAGGGCGCAAACCTCTAACGTTAACATTACGTTATTTCTCCCGCTTTTAAGCGTCTCCTGCTGACAGAGTTGATTTGCATTTTTAAGAAGTCCGTCCAAGTAGTAATCGCTGCATCTCAGTCCGTCTGATTTAAGAAGCAAACATATTTTGCTTGTTAAAAACAAGCCGCACTCGCCATCTTTATATTCACTTCACTTTTGCTATTTAACCAGAGCGAATGAGACGAGACACGTGACAGGCACTGCGGTCACGTGTGGTGTTTGTCAACGCGCCTTTGGAGAGAAGTGAAAGTGACAGCTCGGCTAGGATCGGAGTATCGATACTTCGGAAAATTAGTATTGGTACCGTTCAGATATTTCAGTATCGATATTTATCGAAATATCGATATTTTTGACAACACTACTCTAATGAGTGATATTGTTTCAAATCAAGAAACAGGTTTGGGTTGCCTGGTAATATTAATAATAATAATATCACTTTTTTTGTCTCTTAGAAATGCACATTTACAAATACACATGATAGTAGCTTGAGTAAAATTGTTGTTCATTATCAAAATCACTAACATCTGTAAAAATTGTAGCACAAATCAAGGTTTATTTATTTATTATTATTATATTTTTTTTTACTAAGCATTGGTCTCCCACAGTAGCATACATTTAAATCACGATAAACAGTTAAAACCACACATATAGCACCTCAATAACGTGGTAAAAATATAACTATGTGTTTTTTAGGAAGCCTATTTGTATGAAAAACCGTGTAAAACATTTAGTATAAATGCATACGTACTATAATGTTATACCTTTACTCCTGTAATAAAATGCATTGTGAATATCCCACATTTCTGCCATAATACTACAGTGCAGTGAGTGTTACTACAGTAAAACCATGGTTAATAATGGAGACGTGTAGATTGAAAAGCCGTCTGACTGTCTCGTTGCACTCAGTGTTTCTCCTGTCTGGCTTTAAACTATCACAGAGAGATGTGTTCTTCACTGAATTCAGTTTCTCACTGGATCTCACAGCACGGTCTAGTGTTCACGACCGAGTAAACGCATCTGGTCCAGTGAGCTCGCGCCGCGCGGCAGTTTAACTGTGATCCGAGCGGATAAAACGGACCTTGTGACGCGATTCAAACGAGTCGCGCGGTTTCGTTCCTCATAATTTTACGAGGAAAATTATTTCGCGATTATTATCATTATCGCCCAGCCCTGAATCACATTAACATGCATAATGTTTAAGTCCTGTGGCTGTAGTTTCGAATCATTGTTTATGTTAATGTTGGTTTCAGATCAGTGTTTTATGTCAATATAAAAATCCTCCTAAATAAGGTAGGTTGTTTTAAGTTAAATCTTAATTTCCCTGCAGACTCAAAAGAGGCGTAGCCGACTGTTCTGCCGTTACCAGGATGGGAACAGGAACCCGCGTCTGCTGCTCAAGCCCATGAAGGAGGAGGACGAGTGGGACAGTCCTCACATCGTGCGCTTTCTGGAGGCCCTCTCCGATGAAGAGATCGAGAAGATCAAGGAGCTGGCCAAACCTAATGTGAGCGTGCAAACCCTAGACGGACAGTATAGAGGCATTAGTAGTAACAGGCGGTCCGGGTCCGGACCCAAAAGCCGTCCCAACGGACCCGGACCTACATTTGCCAAAATATAAGGTTATGATCCCTTAAATAATCACTGTAGTGGTAGTGGAAACGCACAGACCGATTGCATGCGATTTTTGTTAAGCCATCCCACGTGATACCGCTCAGCCGATCAAGTCTTGGTAAACATTGCGACTCGACAGGGTGCAGCCAGATGATAGAGTTCGCGGCTAGTAACATTTAAGAAATTTGAAAAGACGATTACAGAAAGGGATTAAACAATAAATGTAAAATAGCGAACACTTATTGTAGAAAACAAATGACAGGTCAGAGGCGAGAGTACAGATCCACTAGCAGCTTTATTAGTACAAGGTCAAACAGGCAAATGAGTCAAGCAGACGGTATCGAAAGGGCAGACGTAAGAATAAGGCAGAGTCGAATGCATTCTCCAAAAGCGGAGGCAGAGCAATGGGATATCAGGGCAGGCGGTAGAAACTGGTGATATTCTAAAACTGTTCAGTTGTTAAGATGTGTTGAGATTAATTATTTTAAACATTGGTTGCGATTGTTGGTCAGAGAGGCAGGCAGCAAACGATCAGGAGAGGCGGTCAATTCAAGCTTTTCCAGGTAGTGCAATTTATTTTATTTGTCTGAAGTTAAGCACACACACAATTTTCACATTTTATTTATTTTCTCTTATTTTGGGAAATACAGCCGCTCGGAACTTTTATTTTGTTAACCAGGGGGAAAACAAACATACATTCTACAGTGAGTGCATGTGAGTTCAGTGCTATGTAACTGACAATAAATATGTGTCAACAAGTTTCTGAATTAATTTGATTAGGCAGGCAGGTATTTATTACATGAGATGTGAGACAATCAAGCTACTAATGCTATAAAATATATAAGCTATCATACTGAATGGTGACAGCTGTGTAATTGGACCTTTGCTTCAATAAATTTTCTCTAATGGACCTCTGGACGGGAATGTGTGTGAATACCCCTGCAGTGTATGATGGGAGATGTAGTTCACCCAAAAATAACATTTGTATTTTTCCTTAAATAATCACTAGTTGTCGACCGATGTGCATTTTTGTTTTGACTGCCGATATCTTGGAAAGCAGGGTGGCCGATATACTTTTAACATTTAAGAAATGTGAAAACATTACAAAAGGGATTCAAAAATAAATGTGTAAAATAAACACTTATGCAGGTGCATCTCAATAAATTAGGAATGTCGTAGAAAAGTTCATTTATTTCAGTAATTCAACTCAAATTGTGAAACTCGTGTATTAAATCAATTCAATGCACACAGACTGAAGTAGTTTAAGTCTTTGGTTCTTTTAATTGTGATGATTTTGGACTGAACGGACTGCATTTGCATGCCCTGCTGTAGATCATCGGTGATGTTATTGTTTAGTGATTATGCAAACAAAGTCATTTTATTTGTTGATTTTTAAATATGAAACTTAAAGTGATTTATGTGTTGGTACTTTGTCCAGCACATTTGAGCAATACCGTGATAATACTAATAACCGTGATAATTTTGGTCAAAATAATCGTGATGAGAAATTTTCGTCTTGAATTATTATTTATAATGCGCCTCAAAAGATGCATTAAATGCACACATGCTGAAAATATTTGACAAAAGAAAACTATTTACAAACCTCTTGAGCCAAACAAATGTAATTTTCTGTCTGTATAATCCATAAATGTAATTTTTCTTTAGACATTTGGGCTTGAAGGGAACATAAGCATTGATTTCCTAATAACCCCACTGAGATAAAAATCCACTGAACCTCGTATAAGGCATTCGCTGATGTAAGCAATTGTATTTGATCGCTTTAGACAAACTAATGCAATTCTTTAGCTTGTAGATTAAAGTTGCTATGAAGCAGTGACAGATATGTTTTGTGCAAAGCTAATTCTGAGTTGTTCTCTGTAGCTTGCCAGAGCCACAGTGAGAGACCCAAACACAGGCATTCTGACGGTCGCCCATTACAGAGTTTCCAAAAGGTGAGCACATCTCATACACAGCCGTTCAAGGGCTGGGCTGTATTAGTATTTGCAATATAAAGTACATCACAGTAGATCTATACACATGCATATGGTTCCTAATATCTGATATTTAGAACAACATCACTCTTGATCATGTGATATTTCCAGCTAAATAAGTATATAATGTCATTCCTTTAGTGTGATGTAAATGGTTTCATTCTGTGATTTGGTCAAAGCTCTCACCCGTAGGTAATACATTAATATGTGTGCTTATGTGATATTGTAACGCAGCTCTTGAACAGAATGTTGTGATTGTTTTCTGGTGTGTCTGCAGCGCGTGGTTAGAAGGGGAAGACGATCCAGTGATCGCGCGGGTCAATCAGAGAATAGAGGACATTACTGGATTAACTGTAGACACTGCAGAACTTCTACAGGTCCTTCATCTAAAATACTCCAGAACATCACACGCACACACACTCACACTCACACACACACACACTCACACTCACACACACACACGCACACACACACACACCGCACACACACACGCACACACACACACGCACACGCACTCACACTCTCTCTCTCTCTCTCACAGACACACACACACACACACACACACACACACACTCACACTCACACTCACACTCACACTCACACTCTCTCTCTCTCTCTCTCTCACGCTCTCTCTCACAGACTCACGTACACGCACAGGCACACGCACATGCACACTCACACTCTCTCTCTCACACACACACACACACACGCACACACACACTCACACTCTCTCTCTCTCACAGACACACACTCACGCACACGCACAGGCACACGCACATGCACACACACACTCACACTCTCTCTCTCTCACAGACACACACACACACACACACACACACACTCTCTCTCACAGACACAAACACACACACACTCACACTCACACTCACACTCTCTCTCTCACAGACACACACTCACACACACACACTCACACACACACACACACACACACACACACACACACACACACACACACACACTCACACTCTCTCTCTCTCTCTCACACAGACGCACACACACACACACACACACACACACACTCTCTCTCTCACACACACACACACACGCACACTCACACTCTCTCTCTCACACTCACTCTCACACACACACACGCACACACACACACACTCACTCACTCACTCACTCACTCACACTCTCTCTCTCACAGACACACACACACACACACACACACACTCTCTCTCTCACTCTCTCTCACACACACACACACACACACACACACACAGCTCACTCACTCACTCACTCACTCACTCACTCACTCACACTCTCTCACACACACACTCACGCTCACACACACACACACACTCACACTCACACTCTCTCTCACAGACACAAACACACACACACACACACACACACACACACACACACACACACACACACACACACACACTCACACTCTCTCTCACAGACACAAACACACACACACTCACACTCACACTCTCTCTCACAGACACAAACACACACACTCACACTCTCTCACAGACACAAACACACACACACACACACACACACACACACACACACACACACTCACATTCTCTCTCACAGACACAAACACACACACACACATACACACACACACACACACACACACACTCTCTCTCTCACAGACACACACACACACACACACACAAGCTGTGGTCTCCATAGGCTTGAGTCTCACGCCACAGAATATATACCCCTGGTTTCACAGACAAGGCTTAAGCTAGTCCCAGACTAAAATGCATGTTTGAGCGGTCTCAACTGAAAATATCTTGCTCTGACATATCTTAAAGTATGTCAGTGTCATTGCTCTGTGTCAAGATGTTTTTTTCTAAAGCATTTTTGTAAAAGTTGCTTAAATATTTAATTTAACTAAGGCCTAGTCCTGGCTTAAGCTAAGCCTTGTTTGTGAAACCGGGTCATAATGTAATGTAGTATAAGATAATACAGTAGAATGTACTTCACAAATTAAATATAATGGCATTTATTAAAACTACATTTCTGAAATAATCTATATTTTCTAGTAACTGTAAACATCTGTTGTACAGTGCAATGTTTCCCAAAACAATTTAAGGATTTTTTTTTATTTGATTTACATTTTAAGGAGTTTAAATTAATAATATAATTAGCTGTCAAACGATTAATCATCATTAATTGCATTCAAAATAAGTTTTTGTTTACATAATATATGCGTGTGTATTTATTATGTCTATATATAAATGCATAAACATGCATGTATTTATTTCAGAAAAATATGTTAGGTTTATATATTAAATGTATTTATATACAAAATAAATAATATGAGTGTAAATGCATGTAAATATTTACATGTAAATGTGTGTGTGTTTATAGATAAATAATAAATAATATTAGTACACGTGCATATATTATGTAAACAAAAACTTGTATTTTGGAGGCGATTAATTGTTTGACAGCACTACTAATTATAATATAGATTTTAGAGACAGTATTCCATATTATATTATAATACAATTTGGATTATTAATATACAGCTATATCTCCATGTCCATTATTTAAAAAAAAAAATTTTTGGTCACACTTTAGTTTGGGGATCAATTCTCACTATTAGCTATGATGACTTTTGCCCTAATACATTTCTGATTTGCTGCATATTAATAGTTAGTAAGGTTATGGGGTGGATTAAGGGATCTAAAATATGATCATGCAGAATAAGACATTAATATGTGCTTTATACGTGCAGAGCAGATATGCTAGTAATATGCATGCTAGTTAATAGTGAGAATTGGCTCTTGATATAAAGTTGACTTCGGATGTGAATAGTGAATTGTTTCTGTGATTCTGAACTGAATGTGTGTTAAAAGGTCTTCTTATAACGTCTGTTGAATCGTAGGTGGCTAACTATGGCGTTGGAGGTCAATATGAACCACATTATGATTTCTCAAGGGTAAGAGCTTTGTGCATCATTATTTAAATTATGTGGCATATTATTTCACACCAGAACAATCAGTGGCATGTGCATGAATACATATTATATCATATTGATATTTATCTGGTAATAGTTTTTACTATCAGTTGACACACAATATCCATTTCTCAACTTTTTCCATATTTAGTCTGTAAAACAAATTAAACTTCCTGACAATAATAATAATACAATGTAATTATTAATATACAGTCTGTGATATCTCCACATGTCAGTTTTTTTTAAAGTATAGTTTATCAATAACAGAAGCATGGAAGTGTTTAAGGCCAAAATAAACAAGAAGTAATCACTAGCTACTGAGGTGGTCAATCTAAACTTGCCTAAAGTATTATTTTAATCTTTTTACCTGATTAAGATAATTATTGAAAGATGTATTATATGCTTTATGTGGAGTATAGTGTGTCACTTGATGGCAAAAGCTCATTTGATAATGCATCTAAGGGTACGTTTACACGGCAAGTATGTACTGAAAACAGTTTCCCCTCGTCATGTTTTTAAGTTTGCATGCAGATGATAACGTAGTCGAAACGGTCCTTGTTCACACGGATCCACTAAATGACTAAAGCCGCTGTATTATTGATGCCCGGCCAGTAGTTGAAGTCGCTTTGTAAAGAGACACTATGCTCTAGACCAGTGGTTTTCAAACCTTTTTAAGAGCGACCCTATTTTTTTCTTTTTAAATTGACATGACCCATATAAATATACACAATATTGCCAAAAGTATTGGCACCCCTTCTAATGAAAGGTTTGACTGCTTTAGTAATCTCCATGAGTACAAATCTTAATGTTTAAGCATATAATGATATTCTAGGGAATCTAATTGTATAGCAACAGTTTGGACTCTTTTCTATTCTAACATGACAGTGTCTCTGTGTATAAGACAAGAATCAAAGAGAAATGATGATTCAGTCAGTGTGGAAGAACTTGACTGGTCTGATCCCAGCTGAACACCTCTGCTGTGACTTTAAATGAGACACAAACTCATCACCAAACACTAATGACTTGTGCATTCATTATATGGACAAAAGTACTCCTTCTTTAGAAGAGAAAAAGGCACCAAACTGTGGCAACAAAGAATTTTGTGTACTTAAAAATTGTATTTCCACCTCTGTTGCAACAGTTTTGAAGTGTAAGAAATGACTGAACCCATATGTACAAGTCGTTAGTGTTTGGTGATGAGTTTTTGTCTGCATGTAAAGTTTTTAAGTCTCACGACCCACCCGAGAGGTTTGAAAACCACTGCTCTAGACCCTACACTTGATGTCACCGTTTTTACAAATTTGTGAAAAATTCACAAATGATAATGCTATTGTTCTCAAAAATGTGCCCTATAAAACCTGTTTTCAAAGTGTGTATGTTCAGGCCCCCAAAATGTCGCTGTTATGTAAATGAACGGCCAAAACACACATTTTTAAGTTGAAAATGATGTCGTGTAAACACCCCCTTATGTAAAGGTTGTAATAGCAGCTTGCAATGCACATTTTTATTGCTGGTGGTAATACATTTCCTCATAATGTCATATAGATATTTATTGATAATGGGAATGCAGTAGGCACTTGATAAAGCAGTATTCTCCTAAGAAAATGATTTTAAATGGAGTACATGTTTGTACATTGCTTTGACACCCACCACTCAGCTTTTCTGTTGTGATATTGAACATAAAGTAGCGTTGCCTCCGAGGCGGAGATATTCACTGCTGCCCTTCAGTCTGGTTTAAAGTTATAAACATCTGTTGCAGCGTCCTTTTGACAGCAACCTCAAGGTTCATGGAAATAGACTTGCCACCTATCTGAACTACGTAAGTACATGTGTTGTGCTTCTCTGCCTGTCTTTACTCTAACATTTTATCTTCATAGAAAGATGAACCTGATGCTTTCAAATCGTTAGGCACTGGAAATCGTGTGGCTACTTTTTTAAATTATGTAAGTATGTGTATTCTGTGGTGCCCGGTATCATCGGCTAACATGAATCCACACCAACACTACACCGGTGGTTCTCAACCAGGTACAATAAGACCAAATGAGCTTTAAAACAAGCCAAACAACTTAAAATATATGTTCACGTCCTCAACAACTGTTGAAGAACCAGGATTTACACTGTCCAGAAAAACCTGCATGTATGAGGTGGTCACTTTTTAAGTGTGATTTTATAGCTCTGGAAAAGTCAGTATAAATTATTAAACTAAATAATAAACGCATCTTGGAGTCAAAAAGCTTGTGAACCACTGCAATGCACTTTTTAGGCAACTGTGCTTATTTTATGACGATATAATATCTCCTAATGGCTCTCTTCAGCAGATACATTTAATCTAGAGTGTTCCATAGTACATTAAAATAATAACGGAGATTAAAAATAAAAGACCTCTCTGCTTAAAAACAGGAGAAAATTATATATCATAGAAAGTGAATTGCACCAAACTTGGCATGACTTCTGGGTAATGCTATATATAATATGTGTGTGTGTGTGTGTGTGTGAGTGTGTGTTTGTGTCTGTGAGAGAGAGAGACTGTGAGTGTGTGTGTGTGTGTGTGTGTGTGTGTGTGTTTGTGTCTGTGAGAGAGAGAGACTGTGAGTGTGTGTGTGTGTGTGTGTGTGTGTGTGTTTGTGTCTGTGAGAGAGAGAGACTGTGAGTGTGAGTGTGTGTGTGTGTGTGTGTGTGTGTGTGTGTTTGTGTCTGTGAGAGAGTGTGAGTGTGAGTGTGTTTGTGTCTGTGAGAGTGTGTGTGTGTGTGTGTGTGTGTGTGAGTGTGTGTTTGACCCTAGACCACAAAACCAGTCATAAGGGTCCATTTCTTGAAATTGAGATTTATACATCATCTGGACGCTGAATAAATAATCTTTATTCCATTAATGTATGGTTTGTTATGATCGGACAATATTTGTAAATCTGGAATCTGAGGGTGCAAAAAAATCTAAATATTGAGAAAATCATCTTTAAAGTTGTTAAAATGAAGCTCTTAGCAATCATATTACTAATCAAAAATTAAGTTTAGATATATTTACGGTAGGAAATTTACTAAATGTCTTCATTTAACATTAACATTAATATCCTAATGATTTTTGGCATAAAAGAAAAAAATATAATTTTGACCCATACAATGTATTTTTGGCTATTGCTACAAATATACTTGTGCTGCTTATGACTGCTTTAAAATTATACCCAGTTTCTGGATTATATAGGTTAGTTTTTTAACACCAAATATGAGACACTGATGACATGTTGTAGTGCTTGAAAGGCAGATGTTAATAATCCGTCTTCGTTACAGATGAGTGATGTGGAGGCCGGGGGGGCGACTGTTTTCCCTGATTTTGGTGCTTCTATTCAGCCTAGAAAGGTACGGACAACCTTTATAAACACTTCATGAACCTTTAATAAAACATGTATGAAATCATTACCACTGATGATGGTACTGCAACTAATCACATGTTGTAGCTGAATGCTGTATATTATATGTAGTAGATACAGGATTTTGTATTAATTGTTAATTTTCTCCCATTGATCACCCTGATATGTAAATATTGTTATCAGCATCGAGTTTTGAATCGGGTTGTGGTGTTAAGTTGATGATTTAGTTAGGTCTCAGTTTATTTTAAGGTCCAATTCTCACCGTTAACTATAACTTTAGCCTCAAACTTCTAATTAGCTGGTTATTAATAGTTAGTAAGGTAGTTAAGTTTAGTTATGGGTTATTAAGGGATCTAAAATATGAAGAATAAGACATTAATATGTGCTTTAAAAAGGTCATTGCACACTGAGTCTGAATTTTTCACATGCGTTTTTTCATATTCCTCATCATTTCTTATCAAAATGCATGCTACAGATGCAGAAAATCGAACCTAATCTGAATTGTTATGACGGATAAAAGTTTCGGAGGCAGTGTGTAAACATGATAGACGCATGAAGTCGTATTTTTTTTTTAACGTGTGAAAATGTGCAATGGCCTTTAGTACTAATAAACATCCAGTATGCTGGTAATATGCACGCAAGTTACGAGTGAGAATTGATCCTTAAACTAAAGTGTTTAATGATTCAAAGATGCTTGTCTCTCTCTGCAGGGAACAGCGGTGTTCTGGTACAACCTCTTTAAGAGTGGAGAAGGAGACTACAGAACGAGACATGCAGCCTGTCCTGTTCTAGTAGGCAGTAAATGGGGTAAGTGAACTAAACACAGACTCATGTGAAGTACTGTCTTTAAACACCGCTGATACCACGAACAGGCTGCAGATTTTTAATTGCATTAATCTGAGAGAACTACTCCTCCTGTTGAAATGAACATGGCAAAATAAGTCGGTTGTTTTATAAGCATTCATCCCTCATCCTCTCATTTGGCAGTTTCAAACAAATGGATCCATGAGAGAGGTCAGGAGTTCAGACGCCCGTGTGGCCTGACTGAAGTGGACTGATCTTGAGCTCGGTTCTAGCCGCAGTGCCTGGACGAGTTCCAGTCAGGACTAACTGCTGTGAGACACTGTGAGCCATTCTGTGTGGGGGGGGGGGATTTCTGTTATTTGGAGTGTTGTCATTTTACCATTTTAAACTCTGCAGATTAAACTGGAGTATTGTGTCATGTCAGAAATCCCATTGTGTTCGTATAATGCATAAATTATTGTCCTGTTCTTCAGTGTTTGTTTTATATTCTTAAATTGTTTGCAATAAAAAATCTCTAAATATGAAGTCATGTGTCTTTGTCTGCCTTTTGAGGAGCTGTGTGTGTGTGCGTGTGCAAGGAGAAGGTGTGACATTTTCGTGTCCCCATAATTCAAAATGCTTATAAATCATACAGAGTGAGTGGGGGAAAGTGCGTGTGCTAAGTTTAGGTGTAGGGCAATAACACATACGTGTGTATAAAAACCATTACGTGCGTAAACCATAAAAACCAACGTGTGCGTGTGCGTGTGTGTGTGTGTGTGTGTAATATAGCTTTAGTAAAAGTATTTAGATTTTTTTTTTTTTTCACAAGATGCATCTGAATCGATATTTAGAAATATTTACCGGCAGTTTATTGCAGCTCAGATATGGCATGAATACATTTACACTGCAATTACACATTCATTAATGATGCCTTGAGATTAATGGGTTTTAAATAAGTATTAAATGGGTATTAAAGGCATCCCAAAAATGAAATTGTGTAAATTATTCATCCTGAATGACTTTCTTCTGAAACTGTTTCGTTACCAACATTCTTTAAAATAGCTTCATATTCCACAAAATAAAAAAGTCATACTGCTTTGAAATGACCTGAGGTGCATAATTGATTAATTATCCCTTTAATGTTTTTTTTATGTAAATTAGAAGTTATGAAGATAGAAGAACTCCTGATAGGTGGCGGTACATGTCTTCATGTGTGGGCTGCATCTAAAATCGCATACTTCCCTACTATATAGTAGGTGAAAAACAGTATGTGAAAAAAATGTCTGAATTCATAGTAGTCATGAGAGTAGGTAAAAAATATCCATATGACCTACTACTTCCGGCGTGATTCTGAAGTGTGCATCTAATGGACACTTAACGATCCCATGAGGCCATGCAAGAGTAATTAGGAATGGCCGTGACACAAGTCATGTGACCGGATTACATCATATAGAATGTGCTCTCTTTGCGATCGCATAGGTACTTATTTTGAGTAAGTAATTGCTTTGTATGAGAGGATGTGATTTTTGTACACCGCCTAAAGTCGTTGAATCATTCATTGGTTTTATTTGTTCAAACTGCTAATCAGGAATGAAGTAAATGGCTCTCTTTATGAACGGGTCACTGAATCATTGGTTCACACGATTAATCACAGATTTATTCAGAAATGAAACAGCGCTGTGTTTTGCTCGGAGACACAGGTAAACGAAATATTTCAGCTTTTTTATTTTCATTGTTATTTTAAAATGATTTGTTTTAGTTTTAGGATTTGTATGATTTCATTCATTATTAGCTTTACTTTAAAGTCACGGACCTCGATTTGGAAAACCTTGACGTAATGCAATGTTTATACACTTCATATTATTAATCACAATAAATGGAACATATTCTCAATTTTTTTATATCAGTGTGCTAGAAGATCAAATTGATAAATGAGTTAGTTCAAAAGTATTCTAAAAGTTGTCTGATTTTACCCAAAGCGTGTAGTGTAATGTAATGGATTACATTACTAACTGCAATTTTTGTCATGTAATTTGGAATCGGTAACAGACTAAAATGTGTAAGTAATCTGCCCAGCACTGATAATATATAACAGCTTGTCACTGGGACGGTGCCTTCATTACCCCTTCACCCTTAAAAGAGTACCTATTACACACATGTATATTACTACTCTAACATACTATTATGAACCCTTTAGGAGTAAAGACTTCACTGATGTGAGAGTGATGTCAAATAAATCTGGCTGTTTTGCTTCTTTGTTAAAGCAGTGTTGCTGCAGCTACAGTTGTGTCTAGCACAGAAAAACAAATGAGATTAATAAGACCAAACATTGTCACGTTAGACATGGTGCCTCCGCTGTAGATGTCATCTGTAACTATAAAACTTATGGTATTATCTCTGTTGTTAATTTAAAATGTATCTTTTTTTCCAAGCCAACATTGCCTGCTTCACAATGCTAATATAATTTAAAACATGCTCATGTAACAAATATTATTATTTCTTTCTCACAGATATTAACAAAATTCAATGATAAAATCAAGTCCTTATCATTAGGAGAGCTGATCAATAAGGAAAATATGTTTGTCCAGCTTCGGACTGAATTCAAGAAGTGGAATGATGATCTAAATGACACAAAGACGACCTCTCAGTACATTTTACAATTTAATACTTGCTGATATTCAGACCAACAGCACAATTGTGACATGATTGTTTAATAAACAATTAATATTGAGTAACTTTTTGCTCTGACAACAAAGTCAAAGCAGATACAAACAGTAAAAAAGTGCTGTTGGATTGAACATCAGCATCCTTTGAACCTTGTTCAGATTTTATCTCATTCTTATATGAAAAAATCCCTTTTGCTCCAACAAGTTGACAATTCGAAGGAGCTCAGGCAGAATTACAGAGGAAGGGAACTGCCCGGCTTCAGCAACTACAGGATCTTTGAGATGATTTTGCAGGAACGTGTCGCTAAACTTAAAGAGCCAGCCATCGAATCACTCAATTCCACAAAAGGTATTGTCACACATCTTTGTGTTCAACTAGAACCTAAAATCAAAGGATTTGTGTATGTTTGTCTTTTTGTTTTGCTTTTGAAGATATCATTCTCAAGCAATTCACTGACGTGTCTCAACAATGTTTCCGAAACTACCCTATTCTTCTAAATACCACTATGGTAAGTATTGCTCCTTATTTGTGACAAAGCCCATGTGCACACTGTAAAGTTTAGGGAGTGACAACCGCATATAAATACAGAAGTGAATCCCCTAAATTACTGTTTCATGTGTGTACAGAACAGAACTCACTCTCAAAACTGCGATGATTGACATTGAAGTAACCATATCAACATTTTGCTGTCTCATGCCCTTGATATCTGCTTCTTTGACTAAAGTAACATTACTTTAATATTAAAGTAATATTACAACGTTTTGCTCTTTAAGGGGTTGCCATGTCTTTGGACTTATTGTTTTGGGCTCGGCTTATAAAGCGATAAAGTAGGAAAGTGCAGGTCGCTGTGTTGTGGTATGTGGCTTATTTCCAAGATAACACATTTGGATTTAAGTTTATTTTGAGTTTGCTCTTGTTTGTTGTTGCTGTTGTTTTATTTCTAGCAATATCTGGCAACAATAGCGAGTCAAAGCATACCCTGTGATTTCTTGCACCGCACGGGAGTGAGCTTTGGGTCTATGGGGCATCTCCTGTTTACTCTGAATACTGAAGCCTGATTTGTTCACATTCATGTAGCTGCACAAACAAATGGCGCTTCAGCCCACCAATAGAGGTGGGGTCGACTGTTATATAAGTCGGCTCTGAGCGCCATTTCATCAGAATCTTTTGACTGATAGCAAGGCAGCGTATGCAACGCTCCTTCCTTTATCTCAGGAAACCAAAGTTACTTTAGTAACTGGAGTGTTCCCTTTAGAACATTCTCTTTCATCGTGTCAAGGGATGCTACGAGGAATGCATGCAATAGTCCTGTGCTATAAGCAAAGGCAGAATGAAGCTGCTCTGCGAGTCCAGCCGCTAGACTGTGGCTCACATAACAAGACCTCCCCATAAAGAGGGGATTAAATTAAGCATACAAAATCTGTGCCTGGAGGGCAGGGACATCCAAGTTATAAACCTGGTGAAGGTAGATGGCGAAGACCAGTTAGATATCAGATATCACTGATAGAAATTCCACTGGATCAAGCCCAGGAGGAGGCCATTCACCTGGTGGAATGGGCTCTCACACAAATAGGACACTGTGAGCCCACTGAGGCGTAAGCCAGGGCTTTAGCATCAACCATCCAGTGAGGTAGTCTCTGCTTCATGACTGACAGCCCTTTAAAGTGGCCTCCGAAGCAAACAAAGAGCTTCTCTGAATGCTGGAAGTGGTTAGAGTGCTCTACGTACACTCTAGAAGCACGAACCGGGCAGAGTAAATTCGGTCCCTGCTCGTCCTCTGAGATAGGAAGAGTCAGAAGGGACATGATTTATGCTCTGAATGTAGTGGAGAGCACCTTAGGCACAGAGCCGTGTTTGATTTGAGGATGACTCTACAGTTGTTAGGTCCAAACTCAAGGCATGAAGTACTAACTGACAGTGCCTGAGATCGCCCATTTGCTTGACCGATGCGAGTGCTACAAGAAGGGTGGTCTAAAGCGGCAGGTGCCATAAGTTGGGCGACTGGTACTGCTAGAGGGGGAGGGGTAAGTCCCATGTCGACACAGTAAAAGGACGAGGTGGATTCAATCTCCGAACTCCCCTCAGAAACTTAATAAAAAGGTAATTTTTTGACTGACTGGCCAGGCACGAGAGTGTGATTCATTGCAATGACTGCCACATAAACTTTGAGTGTGGAAGGAAAGCGACCCTTGTCTTGTGGCACTTGCAGAAAGATTAACATGGATGACACGTCAAAAGAGGATTGGTCCCTGCTCCATGTTGTACACCAGTCAGAAAAGACTGACCATTTAAGGGTGTAGAGGCATCTTGTAGACGGGGCTATAGCTTCCAAAATGGTGTTAGTCACCCTCATTGGGAGCTGTAAAGATTCCTGTTGAGGTACCAAACCTGAAGGCTCCTCAGCTTGGGCCAGGGATGCCAGATCATACCTCTCGCTTAATAGAGAGGAGGTCCTTCCTCAGTGGAATTGGCCAAGGGGCTGCCGATAGCAGCTGGATCAACTCGGGGAATGAGTTCCTCCAGCTTGTCCGCTCCTTGATTCGACATGTGAACTACTCTCAGTGAGAGTAGATTGCAATGTGCTCATACGAGGAGGCGTCTGATCATTCTGTAAAGGGAGAGCGATTTATATAGGCTACCACCATCATGCTGTCAGAAAGGACCAGGACGTGGTACACTCTTAAGGCTGGTAGGAAGGTTTTCAGGGCTAGAAAATCCGCCAACATCTCTAGGCAGTTGATGTGTAGGCGTTGCTCTAGGCTGGATTCTTCAGGAGCCGACCAGTCCAAGCCAAGATCCTCCATGGATTTCAAGAGGGTACGAATCAGCTTGCTGTCCACACTGGCCCACGCTGAATCCGTGGGAGGAAGGATTCAGCACACACCTACTCCTCTGCATGGAGCTTCAGCGACATGGAGCAACAGCTTCCTACTCAGTTCAACTGAAGGAAATCAAGCCACTCGCTGCAGATGAGGGGCACTGATCTTTATGTGTAAATACACTGATACACTGGTGAGTTGAGGCATTGCGGGGAGAGTGAAGCATGCATGACTTTGCCGGCGGAAGTTCACTCGTGCCCGACAAGTCATTCCCATTGTCCTGAAATGGGAGAGCGGACGGGGCAGGACTGCCTTCATGAAGGAAGGCGATCTGCAAGTGAAACAGGGTGAGATTCATGCTCAGTCTGAGATGAGTCTGTCCCGGTGAGCACAGCATCAGCATGAACGCTGCACAGGCAAACGACGCACTCACTGTGCCTCTCTGAGTCATGCAGGGGTTCCCTGCACTCGCCTCACTCGCCGTGCAACAATTGAAACAAGGTCGCAGTGAAAAGTTGCTCAGGAAATGCTCTTTTAAGTCACCGGATGGCTGCAGGGGAAGTGGCAAGCTTCTTCCTGCTTCTTCTCTTCAAAGTCCAGCGAGATGATCTTCGCGCTGAAGGAGAAAATTCTGATGAAACGTGCTCAGAGCTAACTTATATAGGAGTTGACCCCACCCCCTTTGGCGGGCTAAAACATAATGGGTCTCATTTATCAATCTAACGTAGAAACGAGCGCAGATCCAGCGCACAAATCAACTTACAACAGGTTAATGCGTGATTTATGAAACCGTATGCCGCCAATCCCATCGTAGAAACATCGAGCATTGATGAATGGGGGTCTGAAAACAATCATGTGAATATCAGCCCCTAAAAACACCCCGGGTTAGAAGCCCCCCTATAGATACAATTGGAGAAACGAAACCCGCCAAAAAGAGAAGTAATCTCATGAAAGAGAAAGATCTTACTCTAAAAACACACTTTAACCTTATAATTGCAAACAATGGCATTAATTTATATGTAGGCTATATTAAATACCAGTAAGTAAAATTAACGTTCCGGTGGCGCGTAGTTCAGTCGCCTGTGAATTAGCTCCGCTCAAATTGCGTTTTTAGGTTTTTATTTTCTATTTTTACCTCCTTTTTATACGTGTAACTTCTGCAATGATTATGTACGACAAGAGAACACTTTTGGACATTGGAACGTTAATACCTGATCCAGGACACCTTATACACTATCAGCGTGGCCATGGAGATTCTTCGGAGCACCGAAGCTGACAAAGGCCGCCTCAATAATACCAGGAGGCGAAGGAACACCGCGGGAAACCTGGAATCCGCTACAGACTGAGAAACAGAGCTCACAGTCCCCTTTACCGAGATTTTGCTCGCCAGTCCATCCTTGGATAATAAGATGGACGATTCAGAGCCAGGATTATTTCCAACGGGACATCAGGACTGTAACATATTTGTTTGACTGAAACGTGCTAGCCCTCAGTCCCGGACAACCTGTACGCCGTCTGACAACTTCTCTGTTTTCGGATGGACAGAACAGCCGAGGCCGGGAAAACTAAGGTGGTGGAGTGTGTTTCTTCATTAACAAGATGGTGTGACCCCGAAACATCTCCATTCTGTCGCGCTCCTGCTCGCCTCATTGGAACATCTCTCCATTATCTGCCGCCCATTTTATCTGCCCCGGGAATTCTCATCAATCGTCGTACTGCCGTTTTTACCACCAAAGGCAGATAGCAGCTTGGCTTTGTCTAAATACACGACGAACTCAGCGGATATTCAAAATCCTGACGCTGCATGCATCATTGGAGACTTTAACGCTAACCTCAAAAAGGTCATCCCTACTTTCATCAGCACATTCCTGTCCAACCAGAGGATGAATACACTCGATCACTGCTACACCCAATTCAAAAATGCCTACAAAGCCCACTACTGCCGGCGTTTGGAAAATCAGACCACGCGGCCATCTTTCTCACTCGGATTATAAACAACGGATTCTTCAAGAACCCCCGGTGGAGAGGGAAGTACGCCTGGTCCCCCCACTCTGAAGCTACGCTAAGGCGTCTCTTGATGACGTCGACTGGGAATGTTCCGGGCGAGTTCATCTGACGTCAGCGAATTCACGGAGGTAGCATTAAGTTCGTAAACACACTAACCGAACAGGCCCTGAAACGGTTACAATAAAGACTTTTCAAATCAGAAGCCGTGGGTGGACAGAACGATTCGTAGCAGTTAACCTCGAACTGCCCTACAATGCCGGTATTTCAGGAAAATGAGTGAGTACAAGTCATCTTGCATGCTCTCCGTCGTGCAGTAAGAGCCGTAAACGCCGATACAGTGAGAGAATTGAGTCACATTTCGCTCAATGACTCTCGACGATGTGGCAGGGACTAAAGACCATTTTCCTTGGAAACAAACTCTGTGGAGGTGAGAGCAGACCCGTTGCTAGCGTAGAGCTAAACAACTTCCGGCGCTTTGAATGCAATGGCGGCGCGATTCTGCCGCAGGCTCAAGAAGCAGCAGACAACAGCGATGATTAGCTATCACCTTTTCAGAGGACGACGTCGGAGGGAACTAAGGAGAGTGAATCAGAAAAGCAGGCAGGACCTGATGGGATTACTGGCCGGTCTGAGGTCCTGTGCCACAGCTTGCTGGATTGTTTCATCCATATTTAATGAGTCCCTGTACCTTTGGTCCCCACCCCCTTTAAAAAATCTGTCATTATCCCTGTGCCTAAGAACAGAAACCCTCTTGCCTGAATGACTATCGTCAGTTGCCCTTACATCGACAGTCATGAAGGTTTTTGAGAGACTTTTAAAGAAAACATTTGCTCCTCCATCCCTGCACTTTGGACCCTCTTCAGTTTGCCTACCGGCCAAATGGTCTACTATATGCCATCTCCCAGGTACTGCACTCCTCCCTCACTCACATCGACAGCAAAAATGGCAACTATGTCAGGCTGCATATCGACATAGCTCAGCTTTCACATATAGTCCCCACAAGCTAGCTGTCAAACTCTCAGACCTCGGCCTAACATTACTTTGGACTGGATTCAAGATTTCCTCACCGGACCACAGATTGGTGAAATTCGGCCAGTTCACCTCCAACCAACACCCTGAACATAGGAGCCCCACAGGGCTGGTCCTGGCCCCCTGCTATACTCTCTCTACACACACACTGCGTGTCCTCTCACAGCCCCATCTATCATTAAATTTGCTGTATATGGTCCTGGCCTCATTAACAACGATACGAGCCCATGCTTGGATGAGGTGGAGAGATTTATGCCAGGACAACTGCCTCTCTCTAACGTAGAAACGAGCGCAGATCCAGAAAGAGCGCACAGCCCTAATCAACTTACAGTGGGACTGTGGAGAGGGTGAGAGTTCAAGTACCTTGTGTGTAAACATTCCGAGGACCTATGAAACATTCAAACACGTAAGAAATGCCGCAAAGGCTGTAATGCGACCTGAGGAAATTCAGGGTCTCAGCTACGAAACTTTCATCGAGCATAGAAAGTGTTTGACTCATGATCTCATGTGTATAATAATGCCACAAACCGGCTGAAAAGCTCTGCAATCGTGCGCTTTGAGCGCATCAGGATCACGCCCCTGCAGGGCAACCTCAAACACCCCGGTTTAGAAGCTAAAATCACAAAGACTCAAACCACCCCATAACCATCTTTTCCGTTTACTGCCATCTGGCAGGCGCTACAGGACTTGATGGCAAAGAGAAACTGAGGAAGCTTCTTCCCTCACCCGGCCAAAAAGTTCCATAAACTTTCACAAGGACTCATTAAGTAAAAAATAACAAAAACATTAATCTCATCATCCAATTGCCGCTATGTGTGCATACCCAGAAACCCGTTGCACATCCCTCTCATCCCTCTGTTTTACTAATATTTATTAAGTCTATGTTTTTGCAAAATTTGTTTTGCACACTTTACTGTTTTGCACTTTTCTTAGATTCTATTGCATTTTACTTCTTATTTCTTTTTTTACTATATATATAACTCTTGTGTGGCTTTTATATAATTTAATTTTGATTTTATTTTTGATTATTTTATTTATTCTTTATGTCACTAGGCTGATTTATATTACTTTTGAATACTGTATAATTTATCAGTAAATAAAGAAATACCTTGACCTTGACCTTAACGAAACATTTATAAACATTATAAAAACTAGCCTATATAGATTATTTAGTTTTTCTTAATCCACAACTAACCCTTTAAATTTAACGGTATTACAGAACAAGAATGAAAAAATGAGTAGCTATAAAATGTTATATTAAACTATGAAGTAAAACACAAATTTAAAATCACAAATCCATTTTTGCCATGTAACATTTAGTTGCTAAACTATTATCTATGATGTAAACAAGTCTTTGTACTTGTTTTCCAATATCTACGCAAAATATCACCTTTCACATGCGCAAAAAATTATATTTCGGCGCTGCGCGCTGATTTTACAGTGGACCTTGTAAATTAAGCAGTGTAACTTTTATGTTTGGTTGACTGCATTTTAGTTTGATTAATGGCTGAAATATCAAGTTAGTAACGCTGAAATGTTCTGTGTGTGCGTGTGAGGCACTTCGTGATCACCGATCAGTTAACTTTTTAAAACTAAAGATAAAAAGAAAATAAATAAAATGCATTAAGAGCGTCACAAAAATGAAAGTGACCTATACTTGTCACAATGTTTTTATTTTCTTTTGTTAATCTGTTAATTAAGATAAATATATTTTGTGTAGCCCCATTTATTTTATTCCTTTTATAATTTCTGTTTTTCTCCATTCACAGAAGCGCTGTTTGTGTTGCTATTTGCATATAATCTAAAGCCCTGATTTGCATATAAATCTAAAGCCCTGAAAGAAAAAAAGCTTAATTTGTCGGTTTAGGAAAATAATCTAAAAGACCAAAATGCTGTCATTACACAATTCTCCAAAATTCTCTATGCAGCATGCAAGTTCGTGCTAACTCAAAAATTTGGGTACACGAGCGCAGACCTGACGTGAGATTTGATCGTAGCCACTGCTCATGTCCATATTGATAAATTCCAAGTTTTGTACAATCAACAATTGTATCAAAACTCTGTCAGTTGTCTTCTTGTTCCTCTGTACTTCTTCACTTGACATCATAGAACAAAATCGACAATATTCAGTCAAGCCAGCAAGCCAAAACGGAGCAGCGGATCATGGATCAGTTTGAAATGGAAAGCATGGTCTACACTCAAGATCCCATCTACTTGAAGTTCCTGAATGAGATTAGCAGCGAGACATTTTCAGAAGTGCAATTACCGGTCCTTGATATAAAAAGCAAGTACAGTGAAATGCTGCAGGCGTATTATGAGGTACATCTAGTCTTCAGGTAATGAATTTGAAGCCTTGTTCAGAGAGAAGTATCTTAGTGGCTCTTCATTTTCTTTCAGATTGTGGTGCAGAGGATGGCTGACCAACTGCCCATGCTGATCTCCTTCTACATGCTAAAGGAGACTGCTGAGCTCCTGTGTACTGACATGCTGAGTATACTGGAAGGGGCAAACGTGAGCGAGCTCTTTTTTGAGGACTCTGACGTCAGCAAAAGACGCAAACACTTGCAGTCTCGTCTGGACCGTTTGACTGCTGCTCACGAAGAGCTAGTGATTTTATTTGAGAGATCAGAGGATGTTATCTTACATAATGCATCCTATTTGACAGCTTGATCCATGAACATCTTTTCAGCATATGAACACATATTCTCCATGTAACAGTTTTTCAATAATGTTAAATAAGTTGGAGATCTTTTTAAAACAGCCAACATCTTAATCCATAAAACTATATCCAGCATATAAATGTTTTATATATTGCTTGATTTCTTTTGTTTCTTCAAACCAAATACCTGCAGTGTAACCCTTTTACTGTGATTTTCTCTCAGAACATGCTTCACAACTCCTTGTTCAGGCTCTTGTTCTGTCCTGGCTGGAATATTGCAATACTCTCTTGGCAGGTCTTCCAGCCAGTTCTATCAAAGCTTTACAATTAATACAGAACGCAGCAGCAAGATTAATCTTTAATGAGCCGAAAAGAACGCACGTCACAGCTCTGTTCATCAATTTGCACTGGCTACTAATAGCTGCTCAATGCATTAAATTCAAGGCATTAATGTTTGCCTACAGAAGCACCTCTGGCTCTGCACCCTTTACCTAAATTCATTACTTCAGACGTATAAAGGGCTACTACTACTACTACTACTACTACTATATGCCCTCTAGAAGCTTGAACGACGCATTACTGTACCATCCCAAAGTGAACGACGCATTACTGTACCATCCCAAAGAGGCACAAAATCACTTTCACAGACTTTATCATTAACTGTTCCCATCTGGTGACCTGCCCAACTCAATCCCAGCAGCTGAATCCTTTCCATCTTCAAGAAACGGCTAAAAACACATCTCTTCATCTTTATTTGACCCTCTAACTCCAGAAATTCTATTCTTAAAAAAACAAACTTGTCAGTTACGTTTCTATCTTTCTATGTTCATTTTCTTTATTCTTTTGTCTTAGCTTAAATATTTTGATTGTACATCACTTTGTATCATGTATATTTCTTTTTAGCTTTTTGTCTATTATGGACCGTGCACCTTATGCAGAAACTCAGCAATTTTGTTGTATCTTGTGTACAATGACAATAAAGAAATTATATTCTATTCAATTTTATTCTATTCTATTCTAACTGAGACCCATAGCACTAGCATATCATTGCTCTTTTGTTGATTTTGATTGCTTCTATTATCCTCATTTGTAAGTGGATTTTGATAAAAATGTCTGCTAAATGACTAAATGTAATTAAGGACTAACTATTAGCCTTTAGCCTTGTAAGTGCATAACCTTGTATTGAATTCTGAATCTGGCAGAATGCAAATACTTTTGATTGTTTTCATGTTGACAGTAATTATTTGTATCCAAAAATAACATTATTTTGGCTAAAGGTCTCAGTGCCTCAGCTATTTTGTGTGTTTTCCTCATTACTTCTTTATCTATTGAAAATTAAAATTAATTTTTTTCTTAATGATTGACATTTTTGTCAGCATTTATACACATAGTTGTATCTAGTACTGGGTGCAAAACTCAGTTCCTGGAAGGCCGTACAGAGGCCATTAGCTTCAACCCTACTAGTTCTCAAATATTGATCACTTAAAAAAATCAAATATCCAATATTAACTACAATCTTGAGATCAGGTTTATGCAAAGTTCCGTCTTATATAAATGGTGCATGTTCTTACGTGCGCGACAGATTCAAATAGGGGAGGACATGATTTTGATTTTCATATTACTCAAATGAATAAATTCAGAAGATTTTGAATACCATTGTGTACCATTGATTATTGGAGCCAGGTCTTTTCAGTGTTGTGGCTCCCAGGTTGTGATATGCTCTTCCCCAAGACATCTGTCAAGCATCCTCCCTTCTCTCCTTCCAAAACCTCTTAAAACACATGTATATATGTATATTACTCTTCAGTTCTCAGTCTGTAAATTGTACCCTGTTATTGACATGTTTATCTAAATCCTCTCTGTAACATCTGGTACAGTGACATCTGTAATGTATATTGGTATGTGTTCTGTCCTTTTATGATGATGTTTATTTGTTTCTGTTCCTTAAACCTGACTGGTAAAGCGACCTTGGGTGTTGGAAAGACACCATATTAATAAACATTATTATTATTATTAGCCTACAGTAATTAAAAGGTTTTGATTCTGTATGTTTTGTAACAGAACATACACAGAATAACAAATGAATGTCTACTTAAAAGTTGATTTAAACAGTGTTTGAGCAAATAGTTATGTTTTCATTTGTGTTTTTAATATTTTTATGTGCAAAAACTAGAATTTGAAGGTTCTCTTTCGTGTATAAGGTGTGTGTATATATAATGAGAAATAACCATAAGATTATGAAACTGTGAAACCACAAGCACAATCTCTGTAATGACCTCTTTCTCAATCAGGTTTGTCACTGTAATGTGTTTACTGTAAACACAGTTCTCTGTTCAAAGACAAATCCTCAGTGTCTGGTGTTGTCACCTGGTGTAATTACCTGGATTTATGTGCTGTTGGGGTTATAAGCTGGAGGAGATGATTCAGTCAGACAATAACACAATTAGCTGTAATCTGTTTTCCTGAAGGTCTGACACTCGCACCATGAGCAGTGAGCACACAGAGTCCAGCTTTGCCCTGAACAGAAGACTGAACGCTCCGCTCATCTAACGCTTCGAGATGGACACAAAGTGGAGGATTTTATTGTTATCAACATGCTGGAGTTTCTGTGTTGCTGTAAATGAGTTCTACTCTTCTACAGGTCAGTGTATTGTATCGCAACTAGATGATAAAACAACTCCAATCTTCTAGCGCTTGCGTATCATTGCTCTTCTGCTGATTTTGATTGCTTCTATTGTCCTGATTTGTAAGTCTCTTTGGATAAAAGCGTCTGCTAAATGACTAAATGTAATCTCGAGCATGTTTGTTTTTGTTCAAAATGAAATGCTGTCTGCAGATCACATGACTCAGCTCATTGACATCAGAAGAGAGTTTTCCAGAAGTCTTGGTGAATCTATAGAAGCTCTGGAGAGTCAAGCAGATCTTCTGAGAAGGTAAGTGTTACGTGTGGGACTGACGGTGTATCACGAGTGTGATGTATGGTGTGTGTACATACAGGAGAGCAAATTAACTTTGAACTAAAACCGAACATTACTTTTCAGAAGTCAGAATATTAAAAGACCCGCGGGAAACATTTTTATGATCACAAACAAATAGTTTAAATAATCAAAGAAAGTGTACAATTGTAAGCTTTAGACTGGTATGACGAGATGAGTTTAATATTTATAAAATGCATAGACCATTTTATAAATGAAAGCCTGGAAATGTAGGTTATGTGGTTATATTATGTAATATTTCCAAAATAAAATATGGTTCATTTAATTAACTCTTCATTGCTCTTCATTAGAACATTCATACTCGTGATACTATATTTTAGTTCAACAGGTATTTGAAAGGAATTTCATGTTACTAAAATATATTTACCTCTAGACTATTTACCATTTATTTCTCTCTATATATATATATTAATGCTGTCAAACGATTAATTGCATTCAAAATAAGTTTTTGTTTACATTATATGTGTATGTGTATTGTGTATATTTATTATGTGTATATAAATACACACACATACAGTATATATTTTGAAAATGTTTACATGTTATACATTTATATATTCATATTCTTGTATTTTATATATTATAAATATATTTAATATATAAACATAACACATTTTTCTAAAATATATGCATGCATGTATGTGTATTAATAATATATGTGTGTGTCTGTGTGTGTGTGTGTCACGTGTGTGTGTGTGTCACGTGTGTGTGTGTGTGTGTGTGTGTGTGTACTTGTTTATGCTACATTGTGGACCAAATGTCCCCACAAGGATAATAAAACCTGTAATAAAATGTTTGACATTGTGAGGGAAAAATGATTAAAATAGAAAATGATGCCTATCTGACAGTGTAAGAATGCAAACAGGTTTTCTGTAAGGGGTAGGTTTAGGGTTAGGAGATAGAAATATTGTTTGGCCAGTATAAAAGTAGAAATTCACAGAAACAAGTGTGTGTGTGTGTGTGTGTGTGTGTGTGTGTGTGTTGTGTGTGTGTGTGTGTGTGTGTGTGAGAGTGTGTATGGTATGTGGAGGTGCATGTGTGTGTGTGTGTACAGGTTTTTCTATCCTGGTGGGGACTTAAACCTGAATATAAACAGACTAATGGGGACTCGTGTAATGGAAGGGAACTAAATTGAGGTACCCACGGGTACAAAAGCTTATAAATCATACAGGATTAGTTTTTTGAGAAAGTAAAATGCAGAACGTTTCCAGTAAGGGGTCGGTTTATGTGTAGGGAAATACATATAGAAAATACAGTTTGTACAGTATAAAAACCATTACGCCTGTGGAGAGTCCCTACAAGTATAACTGACCAGACGTGTGTGTGTGTGTGTGTGTGTGTGTGTGTGTGTGTGTGTGTGTGAACAAAACCATTTAAAATTCACATATGGAGGCAGATTAGCGCCATCTGCTGGAAAGAGATAAAATAATCTGTAATACCAAGGTGTAGTTTTAGCATTATAGTCTAACCTGAGCACAGAGAGAACATTGTGTTACTCATAACAACGTGACAAAATGACCAGGAAAGCTTTTTCAGAGATTAATCCATCTGAGTCTGATCTGATTTTAACCTCGCAGTCGTGTCTGCTGGCACAGTGTGTGTGTGTGTGTGTGTGTGTGTGTGTGTGCGTGCGCGTGCGTTTGTGTGTCTGTTTTTTTACTTTTTACAGTTTTATCCCTTCATTGCTCTGCATTGTGGCTGATTTGTGGATTGTACCCAAAACAATCTCTTTGTTGTAATGTATTTCTCATTTATGTCATTTATGTATTTTTTTTACCACAGATAATTTTGCCTTTTCTAGTCGTCAATTTTGTGTTTTTAAACAATTTAGTTTCAAAACATTTAAATGTAAAATGTAAAAAGTGACCAAAGAGCACCAAAGGGTTAAAAATAAACAAATATTTACAAATTAATATTTCATTTTAAAGCCCCAGGAATCATACATTAAGCCTATAAAAGTTGAATCTATCAAATAATGAGACGAGGTGTTTGTTCATGATCAGTTATAGTTACAGAGACAGAGCGCAGATGAAGTGTTTTGTACAGCAGTCTGTAACACATCCTTCAGTGTTTTTTATATTGCTATCATTATTTATCAGGGCTCTGAGTGCGCTTGAGGATGACTTTGAGGACTATCCCAGAGATCCAGAGAAGTTCATCAGCAATCCTCTTGCAGCGTTTCAGCTCGTGAGAAGATTAAACCAAGTCTGGGCCGCTGTGTGGGAACCTATCGAAGGAAGACGTGCACAAGGTTCGAGGAGAAGAACACAACTGTCATAAACTGGGCTGATTGTTATCAATCATATCACTCAGGCCATAACATGGCATGTAAAACTGAACCTTTGAACCTTTATCAGTTTTTAAATGGTAGATGATCTGTGAAGATCAACTGATGGAACCGCTTGGACGAGGAACAGCTTTAAATCAAACATAGTCAGTAACGTTTCTCATGTTTCACAGATGCTTTGGCAAGCCTTAGATCTGCAGCTCAGACTCTCCCCAGTGCAGAAGATGTAGACGGTGTCGTGATGGCTTTGGTTAGACTGCAAGAAATCTACCGATTAGATCCAAGAAACATCTCCTTATTTTCTGGTAGGTTTATTTGTTCTTTATCATCATGTTTAGGCTCAGACTTATGGTTTTTTGAGGATATCACTGAGTAATATCTGGAGACCAGAATGTACCAGAAAGTTCAGTTTCTTCAGTATTTGCAGCTCTCAAGATGTCCGTGATATCAACTTGATGTGTGGCTTTTCAGAAACTAACCACAACGTAACGCTGGATCCAGATGAAACTTTCCATATCGCCATGATCTCGTCTCTCAATCAGCGCTTTCAGCACGCCGTGCTCTGGATGCAGGAGACCCTCAGGAAGCTCAACGAGGCTGAAGAAGCTGTCGTTACTAAAGAGGAGGTTAATTACCAGCTCGCTTCATCTTCTCATCAGCTGGCCGGGATTCAGTCGTCATCTAGACAAGGTACGTCTACAAGAACGCTAATTCATTCAGAGACCCCCCCCTCTCTCTCTATATATCTGCCCGGAATAAATACATTCAAATACAAATCAATATATAACTAAAAAACATTTAATATCTCATATCAAAATGTAATATCAAAATTACATAAATAAATACATTTGTGCTTAATTTGATAATATTTCCAGTTTTATATAAAATGAATTAAATCAAATTCAAATGTAGTTATAAAGCACTTTAAAACCAGAGTGCACCAAAGTGCTCTATAATAAAATAAAATAAAATAAAATAATAAAAATAGAACAGTTCAATACAATAATCCACAGCATGAATTTATCTGTTTAAACCCTTAATGGTCATTAAAAATAGTGAAGGCCTCATCAAACAAATACATGATTTGAACATGTTTACAAAGGATTTAATACAGTTTGGTAATCCATCCCATAATTTAGAGGCAGCAAACAAGAACGCCTGATTTCATTCAAATCACTCAAACATATGCATATTACACAGAAACACACTTTCTCATGAGCTGACTGAATACATAAATACACTTGTGCAACATCGATGAAAGCAACAAGCCTTGACCTTTAGAGTTCACGCGATGCATGACAAGCTTATTTGTTTATTATTTGAAAGAATTCTGTGGTTTAATGAAGATTTGTCAATGCTCTCACACATTAGGTTCCCACTGTATTCTAAAGCATTATGTGTAATACTGCAAATCTTGACAATGCTTCATCAGCAACGGCTAAATGAAGATGCCCTGAAACACACTCATTTATCATGCATCTTATCTGCAATGGTTCTTAGAGTCCACCGAGAGAAGTCTGCTTCATCCTGAACTTTACACAAGCATCATAGAGAGCATTAAAGCCTGGGACTGGACCCCGAAACACAGCTCCACGGACAGAACATATGAGGCTCTGTGCACCGGAAAGAGGCTGATGATGGTGAGGAGATCTACAGACATGGGTTGTTTTATTACTCTAGGGATCTTTATATTCTTCATTTACTTCATGCACTATTTCTGTCATCTTTTAAAGACAGACTTGCATGAGGAATATCTGTGTTTTTTTCAAGGATTTGGATTTTAATACTTATTTTGTAAACAATACTCATATTTTACATACTATTTGTATTTTATTATACATCATGGTAGTATATAAGTTATATTTCAATCTGATATATACATTATATTTTAATAATATAGCCACCAGCAGGAGAGCTTGAAAGCAGAGTTTGTGTTATCTTATTATGTACTGTATACTGTGCAGTATATACTGTATACTGCCTGCTATCTGAAAATATTTCACACACTATCATGACATGTTAACACTAGCATGCCACATTATTTCACATGACCTCACTATGTTTGTCACAATTATCAGCTGTTTGAATGATTATTGATCAACGTTTG